>WAAB01003929.1:9193-46944 GCA_013389865.1 Piaya cayana | reverse complement strand
CCCCGGGGGACCCGGCTCGGCGCGCACCGCCGGGAAGAAGGCGCAGCTCCGCGCGGCGCCGCGGGCCAAGAAGCTGGAGAAGCTGGGCGTCTACTCCGCTTGCAAGGTACCCGGCCGCGGGCGCCCACCCGCCCACGGAGGGTGGGGATTGACGGGAGGGAAGGGCGGGAGGCGGCCCGGCCGCTGCCCGCGGAACCGGCGGCTCCGGCCAGGGCCGCGGAGCTGTGACCGCGAAACGCGCCGAGGACGGGACCGCGGGGGTGGCGCCGCCTTTCTCCGGTCGGAGGAGGAGGAGGAGGTGTCCGCCCCGGCGTCCGTCTGTCCGTCCTCCCGCGGCGGGCGGGGCGGCTCGCGGAGCTGTTGCCACCGGCGAAGCCGCTGCCCCCGGCCGGCACAGTCGCCGGGTGTTTTGGCGGAGAAGCGAAGGGGCGCGGCCTCCCGGCTCGGGCAAGTGGCGTCCCCGCAGGTCACGTCCCCCAGTCCCCCGCGCCCCTCCGCGGGGACCCCTTCTCCATCTCCTGCCCGGCAGAGCCGCCCAGGGTTTTCCTCCGCAAGCGTTTTCCTTCCACCTGCGATTTTCTTCTTAGTGGGGTTGCTGGTTTGTGGGAGTGAGCCCGGTCAGGGCTGTCTTGGACAGCTGGAGCTGCGCTGCTGCTTCGGGGCAATTCCTGGATGCGCAGCGGGTCTGACATGTTCGCATTGGCAGCGGTCACGTCCAATCCGCTAGTCATGCTTTCGGTCTTGAAAATAGCTGTTTATGAGAAATGCCGGTCTTGTTTTCCCTGTTGCCTTGTTTTGGAAGCCCGAGAGGGGCAAACGTGAAATGAAATGCCAAAATAAATGCTCATGCACCTGGGGAAACATCATAGTGTGTCTTCGCAGCCTGGTCTGGTGTGCTGAGGAGCTTTAACTGTAGGGTGAAGGCATGACATGTGCTGTCATGTGAGGTCAAACCAAGGAAGCCGCACACGTTTCTATTTCCTAGCTGTTTACAGATGTGCAGGCAGCCCCCCTCCAGCTTTGGTGCATACGTGGGACATGGCAAGATTACACCACTGTCAGTAAGTTAAGAGAGGTGCTAGTGTACTTGAAACTTGCAGCCCTCACTGCAGGCTGGCTTGCACAGTTTGAAGCATTCACAGTGCAAAGTTCCCCTTGCTCTCACATTTCAGTTTTACCGAGACTTGCTGTTAAATGAAACTGGTTGTAGGGCGAGTAAGATTTTCACAGACAGTTAGGAGTGCATGCCTATGAATTGCTTTTTTCTTCCCTGGTGCACCTGGGGATGATCTTTGTGACAACAAAAGCTGTCTCTGGAGGTGTTTTGAGCCACAGAGGTAGCTGTGCAGTCTTGTCGTCTTTTCCCAAACGCTTTGCTTTTTCCCCCACATTGTTCTGCTGCGTGTGCTTTGTTGAAAGGGAGACAAGTGCCATACAGGAGGGGAGGAGGGCACACCCACATCTTGTCACCAGCCTCACACAGGGCTTTGTTGGTGGGGTACAATGACAGGTCATACTGGCCGTGCTCTGCTGTGGTGCTCTTGCTGTGTGTTAGAAGTCGTGGGTGCGTGCCTCATTGGCTCTCCAGTGATGGATGGAGTGGGACCCATGTCCGAGGGCCTCTTCCTTCTACCAGGATCTAGGCACAGCCACAGCACTAAATGCTGCTCTATGTTCCGATTAAAATGCAAACCATGCCTTTGCTGTTTCACTTCTCTTCAGTAATTGAGTGGAAGGCAGCTTTCTTTCAGGTCTCAAAACAGAAGCAAGTAGGCAGACGGGAAGGTCCTTGTAAACTAATCAAGCAGCTTCTCCTGTGGGATAAAGGGGGAAGGATGGAGCAGGGTGGAGGAATGTGTTATTTTTCTTCCTGAACACCTGACAGGTGCTCCAAAACAGCTCTGCTTGATTTGTAGCATTAGTGGTTTGCCAGAAACTATAGCAGTGCAGAGTGTAACTTTGAACTTTTTCTTACTTTGGGTTGCAAGTTTTTTCATTCATTTTGTATTTATATGTGTGAGTATGAAAGAGTGAGAGAGGGCAAATGCACCATCTCCAAAGAGGACATCTGTGTTCATTTGAATAGTGGCCACACATGAATCTTGTGTAAATTTAGATAAAGCTGTACAAGTTGCAGTGCAGAAAATACATAATGGCATCCTTAGGGTCGATCACCTTCTTCCATGTAAAATTCATCACACAGGATTTATTAGGAGCTTAACCTCTGAGATGCTGGGAAGCGGCAGGGGCAAGGAGTGTGTGTTTGCTAGGGATGAAGAGCAGTAGCACAAGAAGATGCGAGGGGTTGGTAGCCATGTAGGAGTGTCGCTGGTGACAGCAGAAATGCTGAGCTGAAAAGGATGGAAGGTGCTGCTCTGGGGTAGAGTTCTCAGTCCCCAAGAGAGTCCACTTTTCTGGTCCTTCTTCAGCAATCCCTTTTCTTCATGGGAAACATGGGAAAAGGCTGCAGGCAAAGACATCTTCTGAGCAGAACAAGAGTGAATTTGAAGGGAGCTGCTGTCCAGGCTAGAGAAATATAGGGTTTGTTGGGTTTTTTTCCCTGATAAAGAATTGGGACAGGAGAGTTGTAGCTTATGGAGATATTCTGCTTGATTTCTTCCCATGTGGAAAAAGATTGGGGTGGAAGGGAGAGATGAGGCTCTCTTGTGTAAAAAAAATCAACCAACCAAAACAAAACAAAACCCCATCCAAAACAGAACCTTCACAAATGCCCAAGTTCGTGTGTTGAGGAAGAAAGCATGTTCTGAGGAGTAAGATATATGTAGGGAGTTGGTACAGATTTCATGACTTTTGGAAGTGCACAGTAGTGCTCCATGTTGTGCAGGGTTTTGTAGTTGGCACTTGCTATATCTGTGCCCATACAGCTGGTTGCATGCATCATTTTGGTTTTGTCCAGTGTGAAATAGAGCGTTAGGTGTGCGGGCTTGAAGCACTTTTACGTAAAAGCAGTTCTGTGTGACTTGCACACATGAATATATTTAATGAAGATGGAAGAGGAAGTCTCCTTGGCTTTTTCCCCCCTCTCTTGGTTTACAGTATTTGAAAACACAACACTCTTTCCAGCCTCACTGGGACATTTTCTTATAAATAAGTTGAAATACGTGCTATTTTAGTACACTTAGTTTTCTGTAAATTTGGTTGTCTCATTATATATATCTTAGATTAATGCTTGGATGCCTATAAATGTAATTAGAGCCCAGTAGCCTAAGGCATTTGTACAAGTAGCAGAATATAATACCTCCTGGAAGAAATACCTTGTGCTTCCAATAAACAAAATGTACAGAGAGTGAGAAGGGTTGTGATGAGGTGACTTGGCCAAGGGCCCTGTAGCAAGTGAGCGAGTGGCAGAGGTTGAAGTAAAATCTGGGTTGCGGGCTCCAGACCAGCTTCTGACCTTGGGTAGAGGCACTTCTTCCCATTGCTGATCCTGGAGGGACTTGTGTGGAGTCAGATTCCTGCTGCAACACATACAAAAGGATACATAGGGTGTATATATATGTACCACCATCTCCATAATGAATTATTTTTCCCTTGACTTGTCTAAGGTAGGTTAAGATGAGGCAGACTTGGCTGTATTACTGCTGGACTGCATAGTAAGTTCAGCTTCTTGAAGTTCAACTGGAATGAATTAAAGTTGATTTCTGTTGAAGTGTATAGGAGACGTACAAGGCATATGAAGCTTTCTTATGATTGTTTTCATAGTGGAGGGAATCTGTTTTATGATGTCTTACAGGCCCAATTAAAGCATCTTCCTTCAAATTAAATTGGAAACCTGCCATTAACTTTACAGGGTGGGAATTTGGTCCCTATTATTAATAAAAGCTTTGTATGACTGCCTATATCTATTCTGTATGTGAAACTGGAAAATACGGGGAATAAATTACTTGTTTAGATCAATAAATGAAGAACATGACCTTACAGCTGAACATTGAACTGATTATTTTGTTTTCTTAAAGACAAATGAGGCAGCTAATTTCTTGTATAAGTACCTCTCCAAGCAGTGTCTAACTGTCTTGTTGCTGGGTATTGGACATTTGAGTAAGAAAAATAAGTATTTTAAATTCATAAATCTGTTTGTTATGATTTGTGTGATGTTCTTTGCTAAAAGCAACTATTTGAGGTTATTGCTTGCAGAAAAAAAAATGTATAGAGTATTTTGCACAGCTTTTGTGTTGAGAGAAGGAATGCTTTTTTTCTAGAGTAGTTATTCTTGCTGAAAATAGAAAGATCTGTAATGCTGTGTATATAATCTGTTGAGTCTGCTTTGCATCTTGGTTACCAGACAGGACAACCTGTGTGATTTAGAGTTGGAAAGAAAGCCTAGCACGACAGCTGATTTAAAATGCAGTTTTAAGACTGATTGGTTCTTTTACTTTGTAGTTAAGATAGCTTGAAGTTTTACACATTCCTATGTCTATTTCACTATCCTGAAGTTTACTTAAAAGGGGCCAAGATGTGAAATGTTGTAACTTTCAGGTGTTTCCTTTCTAAATATGAATGTTAACAAGGTTTGTCAAAATGTTTATTATTTCAATGTATCATTTCTGTATCTTTTCACCTACTATCAATATTTTAAAGGAAACAATATTTTTACTTTGTCCAGAGTTGCTGTTGTCATTGGCCTGAGCTGTTCCCCAGTTTAATTTTCCACATAACACTCCACCTAACATGGAAGAGGTCAAAAAAAAAATTGAAACTATATTATACATTGAAAAATGTACGTAATTTCTGCACTGGGTTGATTTTATTGGAGAGGAGGTGGAGGTGGGTGGGGAGGATGGGAAGGCATGGGATAGGCAGAAGTATGTAATTTTTGTGTTTTATTACAACTCACCAATGAGGATGAAGTGTGCATGATTCCGTAAGCCTGCTAAGTTCACAGTCATTACTTTGCAAACTTCAGTACAGCATAATCCCCAGCTTTCTCCAGTGCCTTTATTAAAGTTCTACAGAAAAGCTTCAAGGACTGTGTGTACAAGTTCAAATGCTTCTTTTCCTTCCCCATAAAACTGTTTTGATCTTAAATTACGTTTTCATGAAGGTGAAGTCATGCTTTAATGTCACTCATCTGCTTTTCATTAGAAAATAAAAAAAAAAAGAAAGGAAGGAAGGAAAAATCTGAAGATTGTCAAAGAAAGGATTGAGTGAATAAAACACTGTTCAAGACTTAAAACAACTCAGCAATTTAAGCTACTGAGGAATGCACATTGCGTATTCACTGCAAAATACTTGCACCGTCAACATCTACAATGAAATCTTAGTTTTAAAGAGGACCCTTTCGGATATTGTTTCCTCTTGGTTAAAAGAACATCTATGCTGATTCTGGCATTTTACAGAGAGGTTACTGAAAACTACCCACTCTAATAGTTGTTAGAGAAAGGTGTCTGGAATAATTCAAACAATACTTAACATCTGCTTCAAAAAGATCTGGCAAGGAAATGCTACCGAGGGCAGAAAAAAAATCTGCCGTTGAACATGCTGTTTTTATTCTTCTGTGGGTGGGTTGATATTTATTTTTGGCAGTTTAACTAAGCTGTTATCTCCATTCGTACATCTGTTTCTTTATATCTTTGCTGGTGATTATAGTGTGACACTAAAGTTTGTGTAGTTTCTCACTGTTTATAGTTCTTAGGCTTGATAGTAAACATTGTGTGGTAAGCTTCTGTGAAATGCTTCCACTCAAAGAAAAAAAAATCGCTAAATGCTTGTGCCTAGTTTGAGGGGTTTCTTTTGGACATGTTTCACTGTGGTATGATTTA
This sequence comes from Piaya cayana, assembly GCA_013389865.1. Classification (NCBI taxonomy): domain Eukaryota; kingdom Metazoa; phylum Chordata; class Aves; order Cuculiformes; family Coccyzidae; genus Piaya; species Piaya cayana. The sequence goes on along the minus strand of WAAB01003929.1, from coordinate 41,164 downwards.
AGGCAATTAATAATAAGCATAATGTTAGGTCAGTGGCTTACAGTGTTGAACACTTGTCCAGGCAGCTGCATGGGGAGGGTCAAATCTGATTCCCCTAAAATAATATTAAATTGATTTTTGTTTAAGAACTTTATGATTTTCTCTTGAATTTTCTTTGGCAGTGATTTTATTTTCTGACAGTTTTTCCTCTGATGGTTTCTCTATCCTTGTCTTAATGGCAAAATCATGTTAACATGGCCTTTCCCACAAAGAAAATGTGGATAGTTTATTTGGCAATGTTTTTTTCTAGCTGAAGATGCTGTTTGAAAGTGGGGTTTCACAACATCACACAGATGTCCAAAGTCACCACACCAGGGCAATCCTTGATTTGCAAATGTCGCTGAATCACTGATCTCTCTTTCTAGTCATTGAATTTTAAGAGGTTCATGTAGGTCTTGGTAACAAAGGAAAATAAAACTGACTCAATGCCTGTGAAACTGTAAGAGAGTTTCTGCTGTAAAAAAGCATCAGGCATTCTTCGTTTCTCTGCCAGTCATATTACTCATAGAAAACATGATAGAAAAATAACATAAAGTTCACCGTAAATCCATCCAGGTTGCATTTTATGAGACTTAAAAAAAAAAAAAGTTTTATCTTCCCCACATATCAAACTGAAACCTCCCTGATGCTGTGTTATAAGTACATGTGGCAGCAGGTGGGCTGCACCCACACAGAACATTTGGAGAATCAGAGGGCTCAGGTGACAGAGCTTGTCCCCTTTCATAGGGAATTGGTTTTGCTGGACACTTGCAGGTGGATTTCTGAGTCAATCTGATGGCTGTGGCTGTTGGAAATGACACTCACACCGCTTCAGGCTTGCCAGACCACTCAGGGCATGGTCAGACACCATGGGACCTGGGGCTAGAAGCTCAGCCCAGATAAACGCTCAGGTGTTAGAGATGGCACAAACATCATGTGGTGCTCAGAAAACTGCAGGTGGCAATTTTCTTGGTGCTCAGGTTACTGAATATTGAAATTAGATTGGAAGAACAATTTGCCATCAATCTACAAAGCTGTCAGTCTTAGGAGCTTTCAAACTGTTCGTTTCTGTCTCTCTTGGCTGCTTCTTCCTTAGGTAAAATGGGATTTGGAAACATAAAGGGAAAATTAAGTAGGTTCCTGAAATAGATTGCATTAAATATATTCAGAATCAGCTTGAGAAATAATGCATTAGTGCAGGGTATGTTAACATCACAATTTTTCCTACTGAGGTTGTTTCAGCTGTAAATATTATGCAGCGGTTGGTATACTTTCCTCACAGAGGTCTTGGCACTGCAGATTCATGAGTATCTTGTTACAGCCCTGTGCACAGATATCTCTGAACAGTAGAAAGCCAGACTTTTTCTTCTGACTAGATCCTCATGTAGGGGTATGAATGCTGTTAGAAGAAATTCATCATCAAAATGACTTAAGATCTTTTCAGTACGCAGAAGAAAACTCCCTCCTATAAAGCTGCGCTTTGGATAACTAGAATTGATACTTTGAACTTCTGAATGATTTGAAACTTGATTACCCAAGTCACAGCCTCTCCCTTCATGGTCTGTTTTAGATGTAGTCTGTGGTTCTTCACAGTTACTGAGTGTAAATAAAGTTTATATTATAAGCAGCAGGTTTCACTGGTAGGGTCATGGTAGGGTCGCTGTCTTTTGCATCTGTTGCTTTTCTGGCCAAGCCTTGCTTTAGACAGCTTTCTCCAATAATGCAGTTATTGTTTGCATATTTCAGTATCTAGTTAACCTTGCTTGGTTTGTCATGGGCTTGTTTTTAGTTGCATGATTCCTTGTTGCTGGTATACTCGATAAGGCAGGGATAAACATGTTGCCTGCTAGATACCCGATTTGTGTTTAAATCATTGAAACTATATTGGTGGCAGAATCTGTATGTGTTGATATACTAGTAAATGGTTGAATCCTTTTATTTGGGAGGTAGAGTGAGAGCTTTCTGTAAAGGAACTACCCGGAGTGTGTATGTATTTTTCTCAGCGTAATTTGCTTATCAGAACCATGTTGATCTTTTTATTTGGGATGCTATTCTATTTCTGATTATTTCTAGAAAATAAGGTCTAAATGTGTGTTAAAAAACAAAGCAACAACAACAAAACACCCTGACAATCCCCCCAAAACATCACAACGAACTAAAAAGTCCCTGGTAATTACTAATGCTGGGTATTTTTGCTTTTGAAATAATGTGGTTCCAGCAAGTTCCTGGTTTTACATTATTGATCAATATCCCTTTCCTTTGATTTTAGGCTGAGGAATCCTGTAAATGCAATGGCTGGAAGAACCCCAACCCACCTCCCACACCTCCCCGAGCAGACCTGCAGCAGACGGTTGTCAGCCTCACCGAGCCCTGCCGCAGCTGCAGCCATGCACTGGGTAGGCTTTTGCCTTTCTCCAGCTATCCATCTGATTCTGTTTACAAGTCTCCACTCCTGTGACACTGAAGTCAAGATGCTATGCCAAGACTTAGAAATGGGAGTTACGATTGGACATAAATGTCACTTAGATTAAAATGAATATCTTAAAATGAGTTTTGAAGACATTGAAGTAAAGTACAACTTCTAACAACCCAGGCATCTCAGATTGTTAAGATGCAAGCCCGCTTTTAAGCTACCCATTACGTTTTTTCTACTTTGTGTATCACATGCACTAACTTCACATTGCTTTATCTGTCAGTTACCTTAGTTAAAACATTAATGAGTCACTTCTGCAAGCTGCATTGTGTTTTCTTACTTTCAGTGAGCTATAAAATATTCTTAAACAGTGCTAAGCCAGTTGTTGTTCTCTGCAGAAAGAACTGTGCCTTTTCCATGTCACAGAAAATAATACTGGGGTTGTACATCTTAGCATTGTCTGACTTGTTGCACAGTCAACTTGCATATCTTGGAAGCAGTTGCTCAATACCTACTGTTAAAAACTGTTGTGATTTGTTTGGTTTGTTATTCCAGACCAATAATATAATGATTCATTACCCACATAGCCTGAAGAAGAATGGTGAAACAATGTGGGTTTTTTTGAGAATTTGGGCTCATCCAAAATAAAAGCTGAGGACCTTTTCTGCACGCATTAGCAAATACTGAATAAAAGCTGAGCTAAAGTAAAGTTAAGAACTAGTAAAAAAGAATTTAATTTTTGTTGATATCCAAAACTTAGAACAGTGAAATAAGAAAAAGGAAATCTAAAACCTTCACAACGGATCCTTTCTTTATTTTTTTTAAAACAGTATTGTATTTCATGTGGAATATGGAATACTTTTTTTTTTCATTTGGGATTTATTTCTATTTCTGCTCTCTTTTCTTGTTAGGCTTTTATTATATTTGATCTATTTCTGGGCTTTCAGCAGCTATATAATTTCCTGATATTCCAAATCTCTTGTTTTGCTTGCAGGAGAAGATTAACATGTGCATAAAATTGCAGAAAGCTCAGTCACTTAAACAAGTTAGTTTCAACCTTTCATCATGCACCTTCTCTGTGCTGCTTTTGTTTATGCAGTTAGGGTAGCTTGTGTTACCTGTCCGTTTAATTCCTGGCCTTTCAAGATGAGTTGTTGGTTTGGGTTTTTTTAAATTTGTTTCTAAATTTCACAAGATACTGTGTGTCACTTCCCTATTCTTCAGCAGAATCTGCATATGGCTATGTATTTTGTTGAAAAAGTAAGTTCTTCTAAAGGCTGAGACTGTTTTTGGGCTATTAAAGAGTCTTATATTGCTCACTGGCTAAGGAACTAGGAAAAACCTGTATTGTAAAACCAGTACCAGCGAAATGTACCTTATGGAACAAACTGTATTTTTATTTATTGCTGTTTTTAGAAAAGGTCAAGTTTATTATTCTGCCAGCTGCAGCTAATGAGAATGATGTTTCATTTGAAATGACTGAAATGAGTTGCTGTCCACTTCCTCATACTGCTAGCAAAAATATTTCTTTCAGTGATGTGTTCCAAGATAAATTTCCTATTCATCTCCTCTAAATCAATGTGCTCCAGCTGAATGCCTTTAAAACCAGACTGAACACAATGTGTGCAAGCTTCAAATTATCGTCAGTGCTGCATTTTATCTTCTTCAGAGAGCCATTGAAGTAGCGATGTAGAAATTACAGTACTGGTTAAAACCATACCTGGTGTAAAATGTAGGATGTTCAGTTTGGCTGTCTTTTTATTTATTTATTTATTATCTCCTTCCAAAGGTAAACCTAGACTTTAGTCTTTCTTGAGACATCTCTTTTGAGGGGTATGGTTCGATCTTCAAGCCAGTGCAGATTTTGGTACATAGATCTATTTGGTGGTATGAGTTCATTTATTAAGCTTATTTCTGTCTATTACAAGATCAGAACAGACAGCTGGCAATATTAAACCTTCATATGCATTTATGGATATGAGTCATGCAAAAAATAAAATCAGGACCCTGAATTTTAGGAAAGCAAACTCCCAGCTATTCAAGAAGTTAGTCAGTAAAACTCTGGAAAACTGCCATTAGGGACAAGGGAGCAGAACAGAGCTTGCAGATCTTGAAGGATGCTTTCTGTAGAGTAAAAGAGCGCTTGATCCCCTGGTGTAAGAAATTGGGAAAGGAAGGCTTGAGATTGGCATGGCTAAGTCAGGACTTGGCGGTCAAACTAAAGGGTAAGAAGGAAATGTACAGGCACAGAATCACAGAATCACTAGGTTGGAAAAGACCCAGAAGATCATCAGGTCCAACCATTCCTATCAACCACTAACCCATGCCCCTCAGCACCTAATCCACCCATCTTTTAAATACTCCACGGATGGTGACTCAACCACCTCCCTGGGCAGCCTGTTCCTGTGCCCAATGACCCTTTCCGTGAAAAATTTTTCCCTGATGTCCAGCCTGAACCTCTCTTGGTGCAGCTTGAGGCCATTCCCTCTCGTCCTGTCCCCTGTCACTTGGGAGAAGAGGGCATTACCCTTCTCTCCACAACCTCCTTTCAGGTAGTTGTAGAGAGCAATAAGGTCTCCCGTCAACCTCCTCTCCTCCAGGCTAAACAACCCCAGCTCTCTCAGCCTCTCCTCGTGAGACTTGTTCTCTAGCTCTAGACAGTGGAAGCAGGGACAGATATTCTGGGAAGAGTATAGGGACGCTGCCCAATTGTGTAGGGATGGAGTCAGGAAAGTAAAGGTGTGGATGGAGCTCAACTTGGCAAGGGGCGCAAAGAACTATAAGAATGGCTTTTACAGGTTTGTCAGCTAGAGAAGGAAGGTCAAAGAAGGCATACCCACCCTGATGAATATGACTGGTAGTAATGGATGAGGAGAAGACTGAGATAATCAGCAACTTTCTTTCCTTATTCTTCTCTGACACTCTCTCTTCCCACACCTCTGAAAATAGGTGGACCACAAGGCAGAGACTGGGGGAACCAAGTCCCTCCTGCTGTGAGAAAAGATCAGGTTCATGACCACCTGAGGAACATGAACACACATAAGTCTATGGGACCTGACGAGATGCATCCCAGAGTTCTGATAGAATTGTTTGTTGTAGTTGCCAAGCCTCTCTCTGTGATACTTGGAAAGTCATGGCAGTCACTGAGGTCCTGGTGACTGGAAAAAGGGAAATGTTGCATCCAGTTTTAAAAAGGGTAGAAAGGAGGACTCTAGGAACAACCAACCTGTCAGCTTCACCTCTGTGCCTGCAAAGTCATGGAACAGATCCTTCTAGAAGCTATACTAAATCACATGGAGGATGTGGGGGTGATTTGAGACAGCCGGTGCAGCCTCAGCATGGGCAAATCCTGCCTAAACAATGTAGTGGCCTATGATGGAACGACTGCATTGGTAGGCAAGGGCAGGGCTGTGGATGTTGTGCATCTGGACTTCTGTTAAAGCCTTTGACACACTGTTCTCTCTAAATTGGAGAGGTATGGATTTGATGGGTGGACTGTTTGATGGATGAAGAATTGGTTGGATGGTTGCATCCAAAGGGTAGTGATCAGTGGCTCGATGTTGAGATGGAGATCAGTGACAAGTCATGTCCCTCAGCAGTCCATATCAGGACCAGTACTGTTTATTATCTTCATAGTGACATAGGCAGCAGGATGGAGTGCAAACTTATTGAGGGTGCACATGACACCAACCTGTGTTGTCAAACCTGAGGGGTGGGGTGCTATCCAGAGGAACCTGGACAAGCTTGAGAAGTGGAACTGTGTGAACCTCATGAAGTTCAGCAAGGACAAGTGCAAGGTCCTCTATTTGGGTCAGGGCGACACTTGATATCAGTGTAGGCTTGGGGACTGAGGGATTGAGAGCAGCCTTGTGTAGAAGGACTTGGGGGTATTGGTGGATGGAAAGCTGGAAGTAAGCCAGCACGTATGCACTTTTGCAGCTCAGACCAACCACGTCCTGGGCTGTGTCAAAAGAAGTGGCCAGTAGGCAAAGGGAGGTGAATCTGCCTCTTGACTCCACACTGGTGAGACCTCAGCTGAAGTAGTGCATCCAGCTCTGGAGCCCTCAGCACAGAAAATACATGGACCTGTTGGAGTGGGTCCAGAAGAAGGTTGCAAAAACAATCAGAAAGTTCTAATACCTGCCTTGTTACAAAAGGCTGAAAGAGTGGGAGCTGTTCAGCTTGGAGAAGGGAAGGCTCTGGGGAGGCCTTATTGTGGCATTTCAATACTTAGAGGGGGCCTGCAAGAATTATGGGAACAAACTTTTTAGCAGGGCCTGTTGTGATAGAACAAGAGGTAATAGTTTTAAACTAAAAGTGAGTAGATTCAGACTACATATTAAGAATTTTTTTCCATTGAAGATAGTGGAACAGTGCAACAGTTTGCCCAGAGAGAGGTGGTGGAAGTGCCATCCTTGGAAATATTCAAGGTCAGGTTGCCTGGGGCTCGGAGCGACCTGATTCAGTTGAAGATACCCCTGTTCACTGCAGAGGGGATTGTACTACATGACCTTTAAAAGTCCCTTCCAACCGAAACCTCTCTTATGTTTCGTTGACATCTGGCTCAAGGACAGAAATGAAATAGTTATTTTCTGTCTAGAATGCTGAATATTTGTCATCAAAGAAAGCCCACGATGACCTGAGCATATGCTCAGCACTTCAGAGACTGTATTGTAAATGTTCATTTAAATGGAAAAGTTTGCTGACATCTTTTTAGCATTCTAAGCCATGGTGTCCTTTTATTTGAAGCTGCACAAATTTATTGACTTTAAATGTTTTGGCAGGTGTCATGCCAAACTTTCCAAAGTAAACCATCTTTGTTGGGTGGCCAATACATATATGATTATTTTCGAGTCAAATGTTATTTCTCCACAATTCCTCTCTTCTTATGCTGAAAATTTCTTACCAGTCCTAGTCACAGTGGAATGTCTAAGATAATATATTAATTATCTAAGAAGTAAATATTGATAAAACTTTATTTAAATGTATAAAACGTATTATGCCCAACATTTTAAATAATTTTCCTTTTCTTTGTAAATGGTGTTTTCTTGTCCTTTCGGAGGAGAAGAGGTCTGATAAGGAAAGGATATGCATACCATGTATATTGGCCTGGAGTCAGCAAAGATTGTTGGTTTTGTAATGCAAATATCTTCTTTCTGAGAATTGACTTTTTAATTTAAATTGCTTCCTCTCTTCCTGGGGCCACATGTTCGAATCAGCTTGAAAAGAATGTCAGTCTTCATGTGTACAAGCCTCAAGCATTTGAAAATTACAAATATGGAACTATATTAACCTCTGGAGATGATAAAATAGAGTTTGTCACTAGTAAATTGTGATATATTGAAAGATGCTTTTTTTATAAGCTTCTGAACAAATGAGCATGTACAACCTCCAAAAGCTGTGTTAATGTAGGATGTACAAAGTGTAGTTTGACTTTACATGGTATAAAATTAAGAGACTTAGGCAATTATGTCCAGTTTAAACCAAAAAAACTATTTATGGAGCTGATTTTGTTTTTCAGTCCTCACAGTATAAGGAACTGCTTGCACCAACTCCTGAGTTACCTGATTTATGGCAATTATGGCCTAATATTCTTTGGTTAAGAAACTTTGTCTGAAAAGCATAGCTCTTGGTCAGAAATACATGTGTGTGTTTGTATACTGCAATATATTACTACAGACAGGACTTATGTGGTCTGTTCTAAGTTGTAACAGATGCTATGACTCCAACTAGCCACCTTTCCTCTGTTTAGGAGTTACTACCTCTGGACTACCTTTACAAATTGCTCTGATATAATATATAGGAGTATTTTAGTCACCTCCGCTAAGATGTTCTGTTAAAATAGTTTATTATAGGACCAGTGCCTTTACCATTATGGCTTAGTTTGAGATATCCTTGGGAGTAGTTGTGCTGTTGGTTCTCTCAGCAGACTGTTTACAGATTTGGATTTTTATTTTGTTTAGCTGCTCACGTTTCTCACCTGGAGAATGTGTCTGAAGAAGAAATGAATAGGCTTCTGGGGATTGTATTGGATGTGGAGTATCTGTTCACTTGCGTCCACAAAGAAGAAGATGCAGACACGAAGCAAGTTTATTTCTACCTTTTCAAAGTAAGCTGAACTTACATATTGTTGTCTTGGGTTTTTCACACTCACACATAAGCCAATTTCACTGCCGCTCATGAATGTATTGACTTCATCTGATTAGAGGTTTTCATTTCTCTGATGTGATGCTTTAGTGTGGGTTAGACATTTTGGTACTTGCGTACCTTATTCCAAAAGACATCCGTGGTCAGCTTCATGGTTCAAAAGCTGACATTAAGTCCCATATGTAAACTGTGCATGCAACCACCTTCAAGGCTTACCCTCTTCATTTAGACATGGGGAAAAGTCAGTTGAGACAGATACTCACTTAGCTGTCTACATGTGCTCAGAGGAGCCTTTTGTATGCATTTCAAAGAAGAGTCCAAGCAATTCATAGTAAAGTTAAGTAGCTGTAAATTTAGATGACTAAGCAAGCAGACATATGTAGGCAGGAGATTTTTCAGCACTGCTTGCAATGTGTTGTGCACTGTGATTCCCATTCACTCTATGTATGCAGATATGCTGATTTTTAAATTATTGTATGTTTTTATCAGCTTTTGAGGAAGTGCATTTTACAGATGGGAAAACCTGTAGTAGAAGGATCTTTGGAAAGTCCTCCATTTGAGAAACCTAGCATTGAACAGGTAAACAATCAAATGTGGGTTTGGTTGATGTATTGGGGTTTTTTATTATCTGGTGGGGATTTTTGGAGGTGGGTTTGTTTGTTTTAGATTTTGGTTTTTCCTTTTTTTTGTGTAAATATAGGCATTGATTTGAAAACATGGCATTATAGGCAGATTGTGAATGTTTCTGTATATTACTTAGGATGAAGTAAGAAACTGTAGGAGCCTTCTGCTTCTTCTTTACTAGTGTTGGTACAATTATTACATTATTTGACTTCTCTGATCATTCATCTTATGCTTTAATGAAGCTGAATTTTTTGTGGTCTTAGAGAATGAATTTAAAATACGCCTTTTATGTGTGGCAATTCTAATCTTTCTTTGTTTCAAGTGATGGAAAATGCTGTTGAAGTTTTGAAATCCAGTATTAAAATGACACTTGTTTTCTGTAAATGAATGAAAATGTTACAGTCCAATTCAGTGAGATCATAGCCTTCTCTTTCAAAGTATACATAACAAAAGACAAAGTTGAAACTAGAGAAGGTGGGAGGCTTTTGTATCTCTGCATGGATAAAGAACATAGGACAAAATCAGATTTTGGTTGAGCAAGGTCCTAAGAATGCGCTTTTGGCATGCAGGTTGGGCCCATTGCCTCTGCTGAGACTGTGCCAGGGGCTCACATATCTCACAGAAACAGGAGCTCAGTCTTTTCCCATCAGTGAATGAATGGATGTTGCATTGTTAGACAGGACGTTTTAAATTTGAAGGCTGTTATGTGAAGTAATTATTTCCTTGCCATTCTCACTTCTTACAGTTTAGGAAAATCAGAACACATTATTGCTGAGTTCCTAAGATATCTTTGCCTTAAGTTCTCCTTTAGTTTGAGTATAAACAAAGAATAAATGGACGTTATCCCCATGCACTTCTATTTCTTAAGCTATGCTGTTAAAAAGGTTTTGTAGATTATGCTTTTTTTCACATTCTTTGTACTTCCAAGTTTGCTTAAGAAGATAAAACATAGAGATAAGAGTAATTATTTTGCACTTCATTTTGAAATAATTTTCCCTTAAAATAGACAAATATTTTCAACTGGTTTTAGCAGTTCAGCAACTCAATCACAAAATTATTTGCGAGGCGGCACTGTTATAATTAGTTTATAATTTTTGCATATTGCAGCACTTGTAGTCACATACTTTAACTATCTGTAATATATTTTTTTTTTTTAAGTATACAAAATGTAATGAAGTGACATACTTGTGAAATACTGGCACTTCTTGAAGGAGTAATATGTTATATAGACACAAACTTGACTTAGAAGTCCACAGGTCCTAGTCTACTATTGAAAAGTAATTGGAGAGATTTTTTGGTGATACCTCATCACAAACAAAGTAAATCATGCAGCATGGTTATCAGCAAAACTGTGAACATGTGAGCATATAGAAAGAAAGCCCTAATGATGTAAAAACTGACAAAGCTTTTTTACTTTGCAAAGTATTGAAAAATAATGAATTTTTCTTCTTTCCCTTTGAGTCAGCTTCTGGAGATGGATAAGATTAAGAACATCTGGATATAAGTACTGCTGTGTACAGGGGAACTAGCTTATGGCAGCTACATGAGTAGCTGAGCAAGGAGTTCGTGGTCTCTGGTGTTTATTTTCTTTTCCATGTAATTCAAATTAATAAACATACAGTGAGGAATGTTTGAGGACACTCCTGTAAAAATTATGGCTGAATAAATATACATAATTTTTTTCTGTTTTAAGGGTGTGAATAATTTTGTGCAGTACAAATTTAGCCATTTACCCTCAAAGGAAAGGCAAACGATAGTGGAACTGGCTAAAATGTTTCTGAACCGCATTAATTACTGGCATTTGGAGACACCTTCTCAGCGAAGACTAAGATCACCCAATGACGATATTGCAGGATATAAAGTGAATTATACCAGGTAACACTGCTTTTGCTTGTAACAAGTCGCGCTCATATGCATCCATGTGTTTTGAGAGGTGTTCTTTATCAGCTAAGAACATAGAGCAGTGGTCTGTGAACATCTGTGTCCAATAACTCTTTTTCAACTCCTGTGTTGGCTAAGTTGCTCTTATCTGATAAAGCGATGAGCCTTTTGGAAGGTTCTTATTTCACATAGTAGAAATTCAGTAAGTATTTTTTAAAAAAGATAACATTAGGCATTGCAGAGCATCACAAATTGAAAACAAATCATCGAAGACTTGAAAAATTAAAATAATTTTGTATGTGGTTGAATGCTAAGTGGTGAATAGATACTGTTAGGTTCCTTAAAGTGGTAGTTCTTGTTATGACCTTTTAGTAAGTTGTCAGAATTCAAATTAATAACTTAATGACTAGGGGGAGAAGAGCTAGGATAAAAACCTGGGTCTCTCTTAGTCTTCCTTTTATCAAGACAACTGTTAATGTGCTGTTTGTTGAGTGCAAGCAGCTGTTAGCCAAAGTCTCTGTCAGCACACCTGTTCCTAGGAACAGACAGGGCCACTTTTTCTGGCTGAGGACGAGCACCACCTTCTGCCCACTTTCCTGGTGACCTTCCTCTGACAAATATCAGCTCCATGAAGGAGCCAACCACTGCTGTGAGCTCAGGCTGTGGCTGGTGATACAGCAGACTGTGCTGTGTGTATGTCTGACCGAGATGTTCTCAGATGACTTGTCACCTCAGGTAAACTACCTGGCGTAAAGGACAGTTACTGATAACCAGTGTGGTTCCTAGGACCACGTTTGGTGGGTCTTTGACCTCCAGGTTTCTGGTATCCAAGGTTGGTTGGAGTTGTCTTTTATTAGGAATCAATAGCTGGCATTGGCTCTGGTTGGTGACTTATGTTGTTAATAATTTTGTCTCTTGTGGTGTCTGACTTCCCTGTCTGGAGTCCCTAAGGTTCTCTCTGACTTAAAGTGCTGCCTCTTTCCATCTAATCTATCTGTCATTGTGAGCTTCTCCCCTTTGCAGCGGTTGAGGTACTGCTTGGGGTGCTGAGGAAGCTGCTCTGCGCCATAGGTGCACCTTGTGAGTTGCAGTCACTGACTTAATTTGAAAACCTGATGATCTGAGTGAAACTATATCAGAGTTTCACATGCATCCTTGTGTTTTCAGAAGTATGCTTTATCAGCCAAGAACAGGCATTAGACATCTGCAAACAGCTGTATCTCACAACTCTTTTGCAACTCTTGTCTTGGCACATTTTAAGGCACAAAGAGTTTGGGAGGGCATTTTGAGACAGGCTGTAATTTGAGTCTGGATGAGAAAACCCACGCAGGATCCAGCACAGTCTGTCTGCTTCCAGTTCTTAACATTTTCTTTTCATTGTTGGAGCTTTCATAATCAGTGTGCTCTGATACTGCTAAAGCTACAGATACCATTAACTGTTCAAGTACATGAAGATACCAAAATCTTGTTTATAACATTAACAGATATTGTGCCCTATGTAGTCAGTGGGCTTCTGATTTAACTCTTCAGTACCACAATCCCTTTTCCAAGAAGAGTAAAGTGACATGCTGTGTTTTCAAATGTACTTCTTAATGAAAAATTCATTGTGGAAGGAATTGCTCATAAATGAAGAGCATCAAGTCAGGGTGTGATGGGTGGAAGCCAGCTGGTGGGAAAGTGGGGAAGGGGTGCAGTCAAATTGGGATGGAACTATTTAAGTGTCACCCTTTTTGTGTCTGTGCAGAGAAATGTAGAAGTTTAAAGGGGAAAATGGGCCAGGCTGGGGGTCTTCGGAGTTACAGGCAAGAGATGTGGGAGGCTGAGTGAATGAGCTGTGGAGACAATCCCTGACGTCCTCATGAACTTTATGTAATCTGTGATTATTGTCCGGAACAGGAGTGCTTTGTGGAAACGAGACTGCAGAGAAAAAGAGTATATGGAGACTTAAAAGTACTTTACTGTCATTTCTTAAAAAACTGGGCAATCTAAATGCTGCTTAACTCTGTCCTGACATCATGTGAAACTGATTTATATGGTCATATAGCACTCAGCTGCATTATAAATGTAGTGGGTAGTGGTTTTATTGCATTAATTCATATGTCAGATTATGATGATTATCTGCCTTTTTTCCCCTTTATAGGTGGCTTTGTTACTGCAATGTCCCTCAATTCTGTGACAGTCTACCTCGGTATGAAACCACCCAGGTTTTCGGTAGGACGTTGCTTCGCTCTGTTTTTACTGTAATGAGACGGCAACTGCTGGAGCAGGCCAGGCAAGAAAAAGACAAGCTTCCTCAGGAGAAACGAACACTAATCCTCACCCATTTTCCAAAGTAAGGGGCTGCAATGTGCCTGCGTTCAAGGTTAGCCAGTAGTATGCAGCTTTGGCATGAAAATGGAGAAATTACCTGCAGCTTAAAATAAGTTCTTCTTTTACTCAGTAACAAGTAAGATGACTGCAGCTTTTTGTGCCATAGCTTGAACTAGTATACTTTACGTACACAACCGCTTGTTTTGTTTTGTCCTAGTTTTATCCTTTATAAAAAGGATTATTTGTCTTGCTAGGGGCTTGTGTGTATTGCCTATTAGCAGGTGTTGTTGCTTACTTGTTTTCTTTTTCTGTAGTTCTTGGAAGTGACATAGGTCCAGGTCTCCAAAAACATATGTTTACATCTGCTTTTGTGATGGAGCAGTAAAAAAGGGAGTGTTTTACTCGACTGTATATACACCTAAGAATTTCAGTTTAATTCAATATTGTCATAGGGAACAAATAGTCACCCTCCTGCCAGAAGAGATGTGTTCATTTGATAAAGAAGCGAGTAGTCAGTATAAAGTTTCATCAGTGAATCATGAATTTCATATTGACTACTTGTGCTGGTACTGGAACATGGATGATGATTTCTCACAATTAAACAATGATAATTACATACTTTGGTATGTGGGAGAGTAACTTGTCTCAAAACATGTTAAACTCTGACAGACCTTAATTTCAGATGTTTAATTGGTGGTTAAAGGTGGTGGTGACATTGTATACTTCCTCTTAAAATAGTGTATCACTTCAAATATATCCTTATTTTGTGAAGGTAGCTTGGCTGTCTAGCCCATATTTTAAGTTTGTCCCTCCTAACAACGAAGGAACTGATCCTGCAGAAGAACCGGTGGCATTGATGCTATGCAAGCTATTGTCTGAGGCTAGAGGTGGGTTAGTGCTCAGGAGGATGTTTTGTTCTTACTACTATTAATAGTTTATTTTACCACTTTGAAGAATATAAAGAGTCTCTGGAGTAGACTCTTATGGATACAGAAATGTTTATGTTTATCTGGAAATAGGATCATAATGCGGCTCTGAAACAGGTCTAAGAAAGGACTTAACACCACACTGATACAAGGAGCAGATTTGCAGAGGAAGGTGGTGTGTGTCACCCCTATGTTTCCACTGCTTTTTACAGCCTAGAAAAGTAATTTGCAAAGCATTGTCATTCACTGCAGTTCCTTTTAATATTCTGCTGGGGGAAAAAAGAAAGACAAGCACTGTTTGATAATCTGTGGGAAACATGAATAGTGTTTTAAATCTTTTATGGGCTGTACTTGTCTGAAGCATTTGTCTCTGCTGGCATTACACAGAGTGAATCTTGTGAAGGAGCTGTGACTCAGAGCATGGAGCCAGTGCCTGGGTTCAGTGTGGGGCTCCTGGCTGTTCTGGCCACTCCTCCCCGGGCAAAGGGTGCACCCACAGGTTATGTCTGTGTGTACCCAGAAAATGGTCCCTATGAGGGACACGAGTATGACTCGATCCTGAAAATTCTTATCCTGTTCAAGAAAGTCACACTCAACAGCCCTGTTGGTTTCAGCTGGGCAGTTTCTATACACATAGATGACTAGAGAGTAAAAATGTGCCCTGTCAACTTCTGATGTGAAAATGCATTTTGTGCAGCATAGGATAAACAGCTGTCTTGCTTCTGAAAAGGAATTGATGTATTAGCCCTGTGAAGGCAGACGTGCTGGGTAGTCTGATCTGTGGAATTTCTCTCACATATCACACTACTGAGAGAGGTTTAAAATCGTGCTCTTTCTGCAAGTGTACGGAAGTAAGATCAATAATACTGTTATACAAGCACAAGCATGCAATTCAGTATTACAGTAGCACACTGAAAGGAGTGAAAATAACTTCCTAAGAGCATTGTTAATAACTAAAACTGGGATTTCATAAATCTGTACGAGGCAAGAAGTCAAGTGGATCTGCAAAACACCAGTTTATCAAAATAGACATATTTTTTCATCCTTGCATAACATGAGTACCTTGGCGTCTATCAGCTGGTAGCTTTCTTATTAGTGCATAGTTTTCTTCTGTAAAAGTAGTTTGTAACTCTTTGTTTCTGCATTTGAAAATTGAATAAATATTACTTATAATCAAAGATAAATTTTCATAGGTGAAAGCACTCTAATGAGCTAGGATACTTAATGCCTACTCTGGGTTGTGATTTTGTGTGTGTGTTTTCTAAAAAAAAAAAAAGAATTGGCCAACAGCATTTTCTTCCATGAATCAGTAAGTATTTTTAAATTAAAGAAAATGTTGCAAATGCATATTCTGAAAGTGAACCTGTTCTGAATGATCCTGTTAAGTCAGTATTTCACCTGGTTTTGTGCCTAGATTTCTCTCAATGCTGGAAGAAGAAGTGTACAGCCAGAATTCTCCCATTTGGGACCAGGATTTCATGGTGTCTAATTCCCAAACTGGCCAGCTGGGAATCCAGACAGGTAATTTGCATTTAGTGGTGGGCTGGAGAGCACTTGAATATGAGTATAAACCTGCACAAGTGATGAATTCTAAGGAATGCAACTTAGATATATAGCTTTATAAATAGCAAGCTATACTAAAATCAGTCTGCCTCGAGTAAGCACAGGTGTCTGATTTTCTGGTGTTTCCTCATATAAAGATCCCATTTTGACAATAAAATCCAGCTAATTGAAGGTGTCAATGGATCATGCTGAGTGCTGAGGCAAATATCCTGAGTGTTGAAGTGGCACAAGTGCACAAAATGTGGGCAAGGGAGAGTGATCAGTGGGTAAATGGCTGCAGCAGGTCACCTTCTGGACAGTGGTTCCTTTTCATGGTGACTCATGCCAGTCCTCTGCATCAGTCAGTATGTAGGGAACGTGTACATCAGGTACTATATTGCTTTAGCACACATGCCTTTTATTTTCTTGGTTTTGCATAGTTTTTCCTTGCTTTGTTTCTTATTTGTGTACCTCATAGGCTATTCTGCAGCTTTACTCAATTTTCTTGAGTTAGAGTATTGAGGTATAGGTCACCCCTAAAATTGTAGGGAGACATTCACGATGGTTTCCTTTCACCTTCCTCTTCTCCTTCTCCCCATTTCTCTTCAGAAATATTTAAAATCCATTTATGCAGCTCAAGGGTCGACTTCGATTTTCAGTATTTTAGGATGCAAAGACTAGACCTATTAAATTCAATATTTTGTAACAGTTCAGTATTTTGAAAAAAAATCTTTCTTATCAGTTGACAAAACCATGATGTCAGCACTTTATCTGACAGTGAATTTTCTAGACTAGCAGAGAAATTCCTCTGTGACAGATGCAGGCTTTTTTTGCGAGAAATTCCTGGTCTACACCGTGAAGTGGTGAATTATGCCTTAGGCACAAGTTCATTGCAAGTCTAAAATCATATTGCTCTCAGAGTTCATTCTATCATGTGTGTTTCTGCAGTAATTCATTTTCATGTGCATCTCTTAAGCACTGGATTCTTTGCATAAATATGGAACAAAAGAGCTGTTGCTGGTGATGACACCAGGGTAAAGGCATGCAAAGAAAAATACTGCAGATGTCCAGACTATAAGGTGTCACCTCATGCCTCTGCCCGCCTGCCAAAAGTCCTGAAACAAATGAAAACTGGATGATTTAAGATGAGTGTTTTTGGTTTTGGTTATTTTTTTTCAAATGTCAGAAATATGTTAGTCTGTGGCCTTTTAAAATTATAGTTTCATCCTCTTAACTACTGCAACAACAGCAGTTGAGTTTGATCTATCAAACCAATCTTTGAACACTGTTATGGTGGGCAGCTGAAGCTGAATGATGAGAGATTTTGCTTTTCAATAGACCCCTACAAAAAAAAGCCTTTTCACGAAGCTAAACACCAGCAGGCTTGGCAGTTATGTGAAGGAAGTTTGTTTTCTTAGCTTGCACTCAACACTGCAGAATAATAAAGCCTGGTACTTGCAATCTCTGTCATCCAACAGTAATACGTTCCCTTGTTTGGCAAAAGTTTAGAAAAATATGTCGAGATAAAGCTCTAATGTCTCTGCTTGCAAATTAGTGGCATCGCTCTGTTGCACAATGTTAGCTGTTACTTGGCTGGTGGTGGTGTGAAGTTGGGTCCGTTGTTGTGAAAGTCCTTCAGCCAGCAGTGTAATGGGTTCCACGTCCTGAATTTTTGTGTTTGTCTTTTATGCCATTGCAGTTATCAACCCTCCTCCTGTTGCAAGATCTGTTTCATACAATGCAAGTCCTTCATCTCTGGAGCAACCCAACAGTGGGAACATGAGTCCTGCTTGCAAAGTTTCTTCTGCCCTTGACCCAAACCTAGGTAATGAAGAGAGAGACTTGCTTTTTGGCTTCTGATGACAGTATCGATAGTTGCAGTATATAGTAACCATTGCCTTCGCTCTGCAAATGACCTTGAGGGGTTTTTGTTAAAAGACACATAACACACGCACACTTTTTCTCAGATATGGTAATATTTAACTAGCAGAAAGGCAAATGTATTGGGGGAAAAAAAAAAGTTTTCTTTAAATTCAGTTAAAATGGGGAAAGGTCTGCAGGTGTCAGAGGTTACTGGAAAACACTTTATTTATACAAGTATTATGACTCATGAAAAAAAGTTTCTGTTTAAATTAGAGAGGTAGTAGAAGTGGCTATTGTACTTTAAAAAAAAATCTTTCAAATTACTGAAACTGCATACGTTTGAGCAATAAAGAAAACAACAAATGCACCAACCAGGTTAAATTTAAAACCTGAATGAGGTCAGGTTAAAAAAACATAAAGTTTCAGGGAAGTAAGTTGTTGAATGCATAAATTCTTCTAATAAGCCCTTTTTCAAACACCTCAGTATTAATGAGCCTGTCAAGACAGTTTATAGGTCAGAGGGATGATCGTGAGCTCATGTAAAGTACATCCTCAAGGAAGCAGGAAAAGCTAAGTGGATTCTTAGCCTTGGTGTTTGCTACAGAGAATCTTAAGGAGGCCCATAAGCCGCAACTTTATTTAAGTGACAAATGGCAAAATGATCTTAGAAGTGGGAATGAGTGAAAGATTTCTTTTTTTGTTACAGATGAGTAAAATGAGTAGTAAGTAGCAACTAGAAAAAGGTGGTTTTTTTGTGATTGTGAAGAGAAATATGGAATTGACAAACTGATAATTAAATTGTACAGCTGAGCTGTATTTGAGTTGCCCTCTGCACTTCTGAATCGAAACACATGGATGCAAAGTTAGTTTAAAATACGAATTCAGGAAACTGTCAGTTGTAAGCATCCCATTTCAGACAATTAAAAGAAACAATAATAAACTGATTAAGAATGGAATGAATAAATGTGTGAATAAAGTGATGCATGGAAATTCAGTGTGCGTTTTGTAGAATTCATGAATTGTATGTATCTGTGAAGGAAATTGTGAGTATTTAGAAAGGATTTTGTGTATCTGGATTTCCAGAAACCTTTTGACAAATTGCTTAAAAAAGAAGTGTTTTAAAACAAGAAATTAATCCCTTGGAAAATAAGAAGGAAGGTCTGTTCACATATGAATAACTTTCAAAAGTAAGAAGGTTCACTACAGAGGATGTTAAAGAAAAAGGAAAAGCCAGTAGTTTCACTGTGAATTTAGAGGTATAGGAGAAGGGAGAGGTATATTCATCCTGCTTCATCCTAAAATGTCAGTGCAGAAACAAAATTACATCAGTGAGGTGTTGTTCAGGTTTCATTAATTTCTCTTTCTTTAGGGATTAAAAAAAAAACCCAAACAAAAACTTGGCATATAACTGAAGAATATAACTGAAGTGCTAAACTATGAGAGTTTGGTTGTTTCTAATTTGTCCTAGTTTTGTTTTACAGGAGAAAAGAGAAAAAATAATGAACCTTATTCTCTGGAGGATTCAAAAAGGCCAAGAGTTGTAGGAGATATTCCTATTGAGTTAATCAATGAAGTAATGTCAACAATTACAGATCCCGCAGCCATGCTTGGGCCAGAGGTGAGAAATATATGAACCTGATGTTGCAAATCGTCTGTTTGAAAAAGCATCTGTTCTAAATAAATGTTCCAATTGGATAGAGTATGGTAAGCTAAAAGTCCACAAAACCTACCATACTGTCAGTAAGAAAAAAAAGAGACTTTAAAAAATGTGATTAGGTGAGCCAAAAATATTGATGGAATGCATTGTTAACTTGAAGAGTAGTTCCAAAATTTTATAATGTTGTGTGTTGTTTGCAAAGAGACTTAGAAACCAGTGATAGTAAAAAAATAAAAGTAGATCTTAAGTTATTTTGCAAAATACTTTTGTTGCAGAAATTCTCCAGAGTATGTTTATTTTTTTATCAAGTGTATCTCATAAGACAATGTCAACGAGGTTTAAATCTTGCAGTAGAATGTAGATTAAAAGTTAAAACCTCTTTCCTAGTGCAGAAGGGCTGATCAAAACAGTTATTTGCTCAGTCTTCCACAGTTGCTCTTTTTTTCTGCTGGAAGAGAAAAACAAACAGAATTGCAGAATTGTGCCATGTACAGAATTGCACACTTTTTTTTTTAATTTTGGCTGGCTTTTCTTCCTTCTGTTCCCTTCACAAGGCTATGTTTTGCCAGCAGCTTGTTTGCCAAGGTTTAGCTAGAGAGCACTGAAGATTTGGAACCGC
This sequence comes from Piaya cayana, assembly GCA_013389865.1. Classification (NCBI taxonomy): domain Eukaryota; kingdom Metazoa; phylum Chordata; class Aves; order Cuculiformes; family Coccyzidae; genus Piaya; species Piaya cayana. The sequence goes on along the minus strand of WAAB01003929.1, from coordinate 21,164 downwards.
CTACATTTCTTCCTCGTACTATATATTGTGACTGATGGCTCTGCATATTACAAATGATCTCCCAGACTGGCTGTTGGGGCTGGCAGTGACTAGAATCCCAGCAGCCAGACTTTGCTCTGAAAAGTAAACAGTATGTGCATGCAGAGATATTTTGGCACTGTAAAATTATCTTGGAAAAAAAAAAGCTCAAATAAATTATCTGTATTAATTTCATCTCCATTCAGATATATAGGTGCAATTGTTAGGTTTGTAACAAGAAAATCATTAGGAATTAAGATATTCTTTTTCAGCTCTTACGATAGTGCCATGTAGTGGAAAGCTCTACTAATGTAAAACCAGCTGCACTGCCATCAAATTATGTGATTTGTAATATATGTAGTTGAATCCACTGCTTTTGTCCAGGCTGGTTAGACTAAAGAAGATGTGAAGGCTTAGTGGCACAGGCTTCTACTGGTTGAGTGCTGTTCCCCAAGAGATTTTGGAACTTCTTGATTCGTAGCCATCATTGTTTCCTAATCTTTACTGAAAGAAGTTTGAGTACGCTTTTGTACGCTGTAGAGTTACATGCAGCTTATTTCATGGTGTCACTTCGTAATCTTTGGCAACTGTAGTTTTGCAAAGTGATAGCTTGGAAAAAAGAGGGGCATTCAGGTCTTTGTTTATTAAGGCTGTTTTGTCAGAGGATGTGAAATCTCCAAGATGTGATTTTGTTACTTCTATGTGACACAGACCAACTTCCTCTCAGCACACTCTGCCCGGGATGAGGCAGCGAGGCTAGAGGAGCGCAGGGGAGTGATTGAATTCCATGTGGTTGGCAATTCCTTGAACCAGAAGCCAAACAAGAAGATCATGATGTGGCTGGTTGGCTTGCAGAATGTGTTCTCGCATCAGCTGCCTCGAATGCCAAAGGAATACATCACACGCTTGGTCTTTGATCCGTGAGTACTGCTCATTGCAGGCTGTGGTGTAGGAAGGGGCCAGCTCTGCTTGTGTTACCCTTACCCCATCTTTTAAAGCCCCTGTAGCTCCTGGTCAGTGTAACTGTATTGTACTCAAATAACATCTTGATGGCTGTATTAATGACAAGTGGCTTGTCATTGAAAGTGGGTCTGCAGGGGAGCTCTGAACTGTCTTGTATTTTTAAATGTTAGAACTGATAGTCAGAAAGTAATTATGGTGCTTATTAGTGGTTTCCAGGCCTGTACTAACTTGCAGGTTGCTCTGTCCTCTGTCTGCGGAGATTATGAACTGAATGGCAGCAAAGACTGAAGGTTTTCAGTGAGAAGAACTTGTGGAATTTATGAAAAACAGCATTTAAGTCAGCATGGGAGAAAGCTTTGAATCACTCCTCATGCAAGCACATTGCTTTTCTCTTGTCAGTGCAACTTTTCTGTCTTGCTTTGGGTTCAAATCTGTGCCACAGGCACTTGGAAAGAGACATAATGGCTGTAGCAGCATCCACAGGTTATGCGTAGTCCTCCACCCACCGTAGTGTCCTGACTGAATTGTGCTTCAGCACAAGAATATAGAAGAATAGAAGAAGAATATATAAAATGTATTAAATGTCCATTAACAGTGGCACATAATATGCAGCTACTCTTCAGAATACCCTTTTTTAGAAGAAACTCCCTTTTGGCACCAACCTCCTCTCCCCAGAATGTCTTCTGTAAATATGCTCTATTGTTTATGCAATTCGTATGATACCATGCACTGAATAATCTAGAGAACAAGGGCAGTGTAAATCTTTGCAGACCTTAAGGATGACACTAAAATTCTCAATCCTTGATGGAAGAGTTGAGATTGCACCTCGTTATGTCTTTCCTGGCAGTCAATATGAATGCAACAGAAAGGGATGTTTATTCTGGTTTTGATTCCACTTAATGCCATATCTCTTTTCTCGCTTTGTCAGCTGAATTTGAAACTGATAGCTTAGCTATAAAGAGTGCATGCAAGGAAAGAGGAATCCCTTAGAAAGGACTTACTGTCCTGTAATTCCATTAATACCTGATTTAGTCAGAGTAAAATCGTCCTGAGAACTGTGCAATGGCAAATTGTCAGCAATAGAGTCAGCAATAGAGAAAGCGAAATACAACTTTTATTTATTGGACGTTGCCCTAGTATTAGGAGTAATTGACAAGGCCAGGACTTTGCTGCATGCATGACAAATTTTATGGAAAATCCAAAGCATGATGTTAGAATAACAACTCTTCTGTAGATATAAGCAGATAACTTAGAAGCGTATACAATTGCATTAGCACCATGGAAAAAAAGTGAATCAAGTTTCTGAAAAAAAGGAAGGTAATGACACATTATGTTCTATGCACATGAATTAAAGTGACTGTTGTTTTTGTCTACTTAGGAAACACAAGACACTTGCATTAATAAAAGATGGTCGTGTTATTGGTGGTATCTGTTTCCGGATGTTCCCCTCCCAAGGATTTACGGAGATTGTTTTCTGTGCTGTGACTTCCAATGAGCAAGTCAAGGTAAAAATAATTCTCTGCTAGAGTTTATTAGAAGTATTTGAGTGTCATTCACTGCTGCATATGCTTCTAGTTTTGTTAGTTGAATATATTGCTGAGTTGCCAAACAGAAAATATAATAAAATTGAATGATGCAGCAATTCTGAATATAATACACAAAACTTCAACAAATTGCACGTTCAGAATCATCAGCATAATAGTAGGATTACTTGTAATTAATGAAATAAATGAAATTTTCTCTACACAACAATAATGACCCGTAGACTTTCATTCTTGGACTAGGTACTCCTCTGCCCTCAGCAATTGCCTCTTTGTGTAGCATAACACACTGAAATAAGTATTGCTTGTGTGTGACAGTAGTTTGTGTTTAATCATGAATGAGATATCTCATTTTGATTTCATGCTATATATAAAAAAATTAGGTATAGTTTTGTATCTCAAAATAAGCACCTGATCTATTCTACACACTCTTTCTTGCATTAATTTTACAAAATGTTCTCTTTAGTGTGGGAAAATTAGTAGCTGTATTGAAAGAATATAGAACATTATGAACATGGGACATTCCTCCCTCTTTCCAGGGGATTGCAGGTAGATCTATGACCATTTGATTCAGGATTTTGCCTTTAGATGGTGCTATAGCTTTGCTTTTCAGTTGAAACTGTTGCAGCGGAGATGTGGGTTAGTTCAGAGCTCTGGGTGTGAAAGGGTAACAGTGGGATTGAAAGCATGGGAAAACTGTTAGTACTTGGGTTATATTTTATTTTATCCAGCTGTGGTGTTAGAGAGGCTCATTCCCCTCTACTTAGCAGTGACCTGTCGTAAAATGATCCAAAGTAGTTTAGGAAATGCAAACAATAATGGAATGTGCTTAAGTTATATCTATTCTAAGCCTGACTAATTAATGAAAGGTGTTTTCATTCTACTAAAGTAACAAACTGCACTACACAAGTTAGGCTGCCAAAAGTGTATTGTGATTCTCTAGGAATAACCTTATGGAATATAGTAGAACAAATGAATTTGACCCCTCAAATAGCCTTCTAGGCTGCTTTTGCACACATAATGTATAATTTCTTATGTTACTCTCTGGGTGCCTCGCTGTATCAGTTGATTATTTCTGAAAATTTGCCTTCCCACATTCCTACCTGTGTAAGTGGACACATACCAGCAGATAACTGACAAAAACTAGTTGTTCACACGTGGCTGCTCATGGGAAAGTTCAGTTCCTATTTTAATTCAGTTTGAGGGTGAAGTAAGAAATGTGGGTACTACTTTCCCTTATATGTGATAATTAAGTCAGATTGTTTTGGATATAGTTTGATGTTACAAAATGATTTTAAATTTTAGAGTATATGGCTTAATTTCCTTTTAGGATTGTTAGACTTTGGCAAGTGTTTCTGAGCATGAATAAATCCTATGAAGGTTATAAAAATAATAGGTCAGCAGAAGACATTTAAGTAATTGTACTCATAATTGTTGGAATCACTTTGAGATGCGAAGTGGACAATTTTTGTCAGAGATTAGATGCTTTAGAATTACTGGAATGAATTGCAGTGTTTCAAGGGTAAATAAAATGTCAGTTGCATATGCTGTTTCTTTCACCCTGTTGATGAGAAGGGAAGCGAGGAGCTTGGCTAGCTTGTGGACATGAGCTTACATTTAAAGAGAACGTTTTCCATTAAAAATTTTGGTTTACAGTTTTTGTCCTCTTCAAAGAATTTGAGAACTCAAATTTGCAATTTAAAGTCTTTACGTTTTCTTGTGCACTTGTGATTTCTGAGAAGTGCTGCACCACTTAACATTGTCAGTTGTCAAACCAGTTCTTTGATGCCGTGCATGATGTGTGTATGTGGCACTGTAACAAGTGAACATATGGCTTTAAAAGCTTCCTCAAATTCAGAACTATTACTTTTTACACATATGAGGTCTTAATTTTGAATATGAGGTCTGAATAACACATGATCCAAACATTAGCTGGAAAGGAAGGACTAATTTGTACCTAGACTGGTAGGTTTTTAAAGACAATGTCACTATGAATTTTGTTTTATTGAGCTTTGACAAAAACCTAATATGCTTTCATCTGGCTATTTCCATGATTGAGGCTATTAATTACATTGTGAATTAAATCAGATCTATATATGTTCTAGTTTAATTTCTTCTGCCTTATGTAGATTGGTAAAAATTTCACCAGTTTTCAACAACAGAGCACCCAAGCATTCTGTGTGTATTTCTGTAAATGTCCTGTTATTCTCTGTGACGTTAAAATTGGAACATAAGCAGGAACAACACATTACTGTGGGCTTTCCTGTCTATTAAACATTTCTTCATCTCACAGTAGAAGGGAAGAGTATAGCTTACTTGGAAATGTGAATAAATAAAACCTTTTGTTTACTTTGGGGTTGAATGAAAATGGAAATTACTCCAGTAATGCAGTCAGAAGGCATCGCTATTTATTTGATTGTGGACTCAATAATTTTCTGCTGCTTATTATGGTAATAACTATTTCACTATTCCCTTTTAAACCCAGTGATAAATTCAGATTATAAATCCTTTGAGGCAGAAGCTGTTTCTGCTACAGGTACACACAACAATAAAACAGAGATCTGATATCTCAGAACAGGTTTCTCTAGAAGGAGTCATTTCAGTACTCCTACTGCTTTGCATTTTTGAAGTAATTTGGCTAATAAAGGATGCCCTATTATTACAATATATGTAGGCTTGTTATTGTTGAAATATGTGACTATTAATAGTTGATATCTAACTTTAAAAATAATGTGTGCACCTTGAATTTCAACTTCTAGGACAATGCACCTCTTTAGCTACAGTTCACCCCTTGAGAGAGTCTAGGTTTTGGTCTCTTTTGGATGAAAAGTGAATCTGAAACTAGAGGTTGGGATATTTAGTGTTCCCTGCTGGCAATGCACTTTCAGTGCTGAGAACAGTTTAATCTCGAGTGTGCCTCACCAAGTTAGTTATGAGAAAATCTTTAAAGTGGGATCTAGAGGAAGGGATGCATTTTGAACAACAGTCTGTAATAGCCCTTGGGCCACAGTTTCTAGTATGCACAGTCCCCATAGGCTTTTTAATGGCTTTTTCCTCATGCATTTCACACAGGGTTATGGGACTCACCTAATGAACCATCTGAAGGAATACCATATCAAACACAACATTCTCAACTTTCTCACATATGCAGATGAATATGCTATTGGCTACTTCAAAAAACAAGTAAGTCAATGTAAGAAGTAACTTGGTGCAAGAACTTAACATCTAGCAGTGATGAGCTGAACAACTAGATATGACAAAGTAGTTGGATAAAATGCATATTACAATTTTATGTTTATAAGTTTCACCTACAAAATGTGCTCTGTGTTCATCTTGTGTAATGATATTCGTTTATAATACATTGTACTTTGATGGAATAATCTAAATAGAGTGTACAGTAAGTGCCTGAGGGGAGGTTGTAGAGAGGAGGGTGCTGGCCTCTTCTCCCAAGTGACAGGGGACAGGACAAGAGGAAATGGGCTCAAGCTCTGCCAGGGGAGATTTAGGCTAGACATTAGGAAAAAATTCTTCACAGAAAGGGTCACCGGGCACTGGAACAGTCTGCCGGAGAGGCAGTTGATTCACCTTCCCTGGAGGTGTTTAAGGCACAGGTGGATGAGGTCCTGAGGGACATGGTTTAGTGTTTGATAGGAATAGTTGGACTCGATGATCTGGTTGGTCTCCTCCAACCTGGTTGTTCTATAATTCTACAACATAGCCTACAATTTGTAAAGCCTAAAAAACAGTCAAATATGGGTTGACTGCTGCTTCATTCATTCAGTTCCTCCACTAAGTGTGAAGAAGGACCAGACATACTTACAGCAGACTAGAAGTTACCTGACGTGCTCACAGCCCCTCCTGATTTGAACTGTGAGGTTCAATTTCAGGAATGATTGTGATGTCTAATCTGTTAACTAGATTTGATAGATTAAACAGGTGTCAGCTATGCAATCAGATGCTATAGCAAAGATGGAGTCAGACTGTTTTCAGAGATGTACAGCAATAGGACTAGAAGCCATGGACACAAGTCTGATCATTGGAAATTGCAGCTAGAAAACTTCTTTTTAGAAGGAAACTGTGGGTTGTTGGGGGGTTTTTTTTGAGTTTTTTTGTTTTGGTTTGTTTTTTTTAAATTTCTGTCCTTATGAAATACTGGAAAATGTTTCCCAGGGAAGTTGTGGAATCTCTGTCCTTAGCAGCCTTCAGCATTGGACATGGCCTTGAGCAACCAGATCTGATGGAGACGGGCTCTGAGCAAGGGGGGGACTAGATGACCTTGTTGAGTCACTTCCAGCTTCAGCTATTCTGCGATTCTTTATGTAAAACTGATACAATTTGCTCTTTGCACGTTCAAAATGAATAAAAGCTGGGCTTGTGATACTGTTATCAGATCTGTGCAAACAGAGGCTTTTGACATCTGAATATCCCTTCCCCAGTCTGAAGGTGCTTGNACTTCTTTTTAGAAGGAAACTGTGAGTTTTTGGGGTTTTTTTGGAGTTTTTTTGTTTTGGTGTGTGTCTCTGTGTAAATCTAAAGTCTTTGGTGGTAAATTGGGAGGCAGAAATCCTGGTTGGGTTCCTGATTTTTACTGAGGTTTCATAGATGCTATTGTAAGAGAAAAATAAATCACAGCCAAAGTGAAAGCTCTACACTGCTTTTTATTGTCTTGGTTAAATCTTTTGTGGATTTGTTTTTCAATTAACTTTTGAACTATATGAAGACTGTACTATAATTTTGGAAGTTTTAGTAGGATTTTTTATCTTCTCAGTTGGAGTGCAAAAGTAAAAAAAGTAATTGTTTTTTTCTGGCTATAAGATTGTTGTCATCTCATTGACTTCAACTGCAACTTTTTGTCTAACAATTACAGGACTGGAATTCTTTAATATTAAAATAGCAATTAAAAAAAAATTGAAGAAATGTGTCCGCAATAAAAATATTTCCCCACATCTCTTCATCTCTTGTATCTCCCTTCTTTTGCTGTACATCTAAGCAATTTACCATTCTTGTATCAAGGGACTCTCATCAAAAGGTGTTGATAACACTATGAACTATGGTCTGTACCTCTCTCCATAGCGCTGATTGTATTCTAATGTTGTCATGAATTTAATTCTAAATTATTATAACATTTTAGTTAAAGAAATGTAAAAGGAAAATGGCATCATGACAACCTGAGTTTTTTTCTTCTTCAGGGTTTCTCCAAGGATATTAAAGTACCGAAAGCAAAATATGTTGGCTACATCAAGGATTATGAGGGTGCCACATTAATGGGATGTGAATTAAATCCAAGGATCCCCTACACGGAATTTTCTGTCATCATTAAAAAGCAAAAAGAGGTAAAGTCTGAAATGAAACACTGAACGTCATAATCTATTCAGATGTTTAGAAACAATTCAGTCAGTGCCAAGTTAGCTCTCTTCTTTGCTTTGGTGCTTAAAACATTGGAATGTATACTTTTATTAGTTATAATAATTTTTTGATTCAAGCCCTGATACCATAATTTTGCAGTTGAAGCATTAAATTCTACCTTACTAACTTTATGATAATAGAAATGTTGAAAAGTACTGATACTTTGAGGAGTATTTCATAGATAAATTTTGTCATTCTGAAAAGTATGAAAGATACTTTTACGCAAGGCTTTGTGACCTGCTGACTTGTGAGTAATCAGTCTTACTGACTGAATGACATGTTTCAATCAAGAAGAGCCACTAGTTCCTAAATTGTAGGAAGAGTTTAAGGTGGATTTAGCAATTACTTTCTAAGTACTTTGATGTTATGCCAGAATCTGGCCATGGTGGTGTTTTATACTGTATTTCTCTTAACATTTGTAGCCTCTGCTGGAAGTCATAGTTTTTTCTTCTTTTTTGAGGGAAAAATACTATGTGTGTTAAAAATATGTCCATCTTTATTATTTCCAAAGAAAATAGTTTTTCAAACTGCTGGTCTGAGGCTGTGGACTTGTTTACCCCCAGCTATGAATTAAACCATTTTGTAAGTGACATATTCAGGATACACAAAGCTTAGGTAATTGTCTCAGCTTGTATCAAGAGCAAATCACTTAGAATTTAGCTAATGAGATTGCAAAGCAGAAGAGAGAGTACCCTGGAATTGGGAAAGCCTGTTCTGGAATTTACAACCAGAGTAGAATATCTGCTTCAAAGAGTGGTGTAATTTTGACTTCCTGGAGACAATCTTCAGTAAGAGCATCTCTGACTGATATCTAAGCAACTCATACAGTTAAATAGGGACTTGGAAGTGAACAGGTATTTCTAAGATTTTGAAATATGAACATGTGTGTGCATTGAAGTATGTGCATTCAATATGTGCCTTGAAATTTCTATGCTGAAAGGCTGTGCTGAAGCAGTTCAGAAGCACCAGCTCTTAATGTTAGAGCTAGTTCCCAAACCTGTTTCCAGGAAGTTTCCTTCCTTACCTCTGCTGCCACCCTCCCAGAAGCTGTGCAGCTTGTGATCAGTACAGTAGACAGTGACTCCTTTTCTTCCAAATTTGTGCCTAAATAAGAACCTGAGAGGCTTGGTATCTTCATCTGCATAACTGGTGTTCTGCCAGGCAGCTCACCTGTTACCAGCTTCCAGGGATCTGTAAGGGCTGTAAGATGAGGAAGTGAGAGTGTTTCTGTTCATCACAGTTTTTCATTAATCCTCTGGGTTACTTTTGAGCAAATATTTTTTTTTCTCTGCTGCTTTATTACAGATTATTAAAAAGCTCATAGAAAGGAAACAAGCACAGATAAGAAAAGTTTATCCTGGCCTTTCTTGCTTCAAAGATGGAGTACGGCAGATTCCTATAGAAAGCATTCCTGGAATTAGTATGTATCAACCTCTCTTAATGTAGAACAGTAGCAGAATAGCCCAAGAAAGGGCCAAGACTAGACATACTAATGTAATCATGTGTTTCTTTTTGATTAAAATGTAATTGTTTTGGTCTGTTCATTTGATTTTCATGAAGATTGTTGTAGTTACAATTGCTGTCCTTGAGACTTCCCCAAGCCATTCAGGCTGCTGGTTTTTTACGTACTTGTGTGTAATTTTATTTACATGTGATCTCTTTTTGATTTGTATCACAGTGTAGTCAGCAATTTCCCCTTGGCACTCCTGCACAAGGATGTGACCTATGCTAAACATGGACTTAGAGGACAAAACAAAATTAGAATGTTTAAGCATCATCTTTTGGGGGATTTTTTTTTTTCAATTGAGTTTTCTGCAATTTATTCTCTGTCCCTGGGGAATCAAATTGGATAACTTTTATATCATTATTCCTTACAAATGCTGTAGTAAAATACATATTGAATTATTGAAAAAGTGTGTGTTTCATGTAGGAATATTTTAGATTCTTTTCAGCAGTCTGGAGGAAGAGGTATATAGGAAATTGAATGGGAATATAGGCTAGATGATTGTGTTATTTATTAGGAGTAGCTTTTATTAGAACAAACCCATTTTATTGCAACAGTGCTGGAATAGCTTATCTTTTTAGAGTTGCAATAACTCAGTTAATGTTTTGACCTACGTAGTTCCCATGTAATCTCTCATGTTGTTGGTGTACAGGAGAGACTGGCTGGAAACCAAGTGGAAAAGAAAGAGGGTAAGTGCTGCACAACGTAAAATAATGGAGTAAATTGGGGTTCCTTTGAGAAAAGTCTTAAAATAGTGTAATTTGATATTTCCTTCCATCCATTGGAAAACGGATACAATCTGCAAGGGATGAGTTCCTAAGTGGTGGGGTTTTGTTTTGGTTTGTGGGTTTTTTTTTTTTTTTGGGGGGGGGGGAGCGGATGGGTGAGTTTTGTTCTGTTTTTTAAATTTGGTTTCATGCATAGAAAGCTTGAAATTTTGGGGATGCTTGAAACTTATGTAAATGCATACCATGGGAATGAAGATGAGGAATAATCTCTTTGTATTCATATTTTCTTTCAAGTAAGGAGCCCAAGGATCCAGATCAGCTTTATGGCACATTAAAAAACATCCTGCAGCAGGTGAAGGTGAGTGCTAGTCCTAGTTTACCTTCTGTAAAGATTTTTATATTATTTCCAATATAGAGTTTCCATATTAGATACCGTACTTTTTTCTTTACCAAAGAGCCATCAAAGCGCTTGGCCCTTCATGGAACCTGTGAAGAGAACAGAAGCTCCTGGATATTATGAAGTTATAAGGTTTCCCATGGGTAATGCCATTAACATTTTTTAAGTATAGAGTTTAAAAATCATTATAGTTGGAGACACAGCAGATAAATTGTTATCAGTTTTATGTTAAAACATATAAAATATTGCAGTTGAATAGCTTACAGCTCTGAATTGCCAGGAGTATGATGATGTCATTTGAAATATATGACTGCTTTGTGACCTTTGTGAAGCATCTATAGTGTATACACGTGAAATCTTAGTATATGCGAGAGAACCCTTAGCAAGCTCTTAGATGGTGCAGAGATCTAGGAACTTTTGGGACTGAGTTGGTTTATGTGAGTTGTGCAAATATGTTCTGTGCGGTAATTGATCACTACAGATCCTACTGGTATGCTAAAAAAATCTCAAGCCAAACATTCAGGAACACCTATGCGTTTTAATTACTTTAATTACTTAGATTTAAGCTTTCTAAATCACATAGAGAAAACCTTTTTCAAAAGTATCAGGTTTTTCTAAATGAAGTCTTAACAGTTTGCTCCAGTTTAAGTTTAGGAAAATGATTCATGCAAAATAACTTTTGTCTTTGTATTTTAGATGCACCAAAGTTCTCTGAGATGGTTTTGCTTATTTATTTATTTTTATTTTTAAATCATGCAGTTATTATTTATACACAGGATTACTTGCAAAGGCAAGTACACAACTGCTAATAATGTTTTCTTTGCTTTTGACTGCTGGGTCATGTAATTTCAATGATGATTCAGTGTTGTCTAAACAGATGCTTGTTTTGATTTGTATTGCAGCAGATGGGAAACTGAATCCTGCTTCTTCATCATTGTTTATACAATGATCACCTCCATCTTTCTGACTGCAGTTTCTATACCTTTTAATGTTATTAGAGTTCATTGCAGGCTGTTAATCAGTTTCTCAGAGAATTAAAGTGTTTGTTCATATTCCTTTGCGTAGGCTCCTAGTCTGTGTGTGCCAGTTTGGCTTTATGATTTTTTTATACTGAACTTACNTTTATACAATGATCACCTCCATCTTTCTGACTGCAGTTTCTATACCTTTTAATGTTATTAGAGTTCATTGCAGGCTGTTAATCAGTTTCTCAGAGAATTAAAGTGTTTGTTCATATTCCTTTGCGTAGGCTCCTAGTCTGTGTGTGCCAGTTTGGCTTTATGATTTTTTTATACTGAACTTACTGTTTCCAAATAGCAAATATAGCTCTACTTTATAAAACAGCAGCTGGTTTCCTGTACCTCTGACACAAATGTATTTTCTAGTAATAGAGAAAAGAAATGTTGACACACTC
>WAAB01003928.1:14872-34628 GCA_013389865.1 Piaya cayana | reverse complement strand
CCAAACCATTCTATGAGTCTATCACAAACTCTTGGTGACTGGACAGTATTTTCTTCCTCGGGGACACTTTCCCAAGTAGAATAAAGGCTTCACTTTTCTACTGTGCCTAAAGGTTTTCTGAGACTTTGGTTGACAGTTTTGTTAGCTATTTGGGTACAGGCTAATGTATAACAGAGGATACTTGTACACGGCTTATGACATGGAATGGATCTGCACCAGGCAAAATGTACCCATTACTGTACATCCTGCACATGCTGCTCATGTCCAGGCATTTATCTGGGTATTTTTTCCCAAGGGCAGTGCAGGAATGGATGTTCCCTTTGAATGAGATAGAGCAGTAAGTAAGGTGCTGAGGTATATAACAATGTGTCTCTAGCAATGAGTGAAATGTATTTTTTGTCCCTTTGAGAAGAGTGGTGATAATATGTTTATCTAGCCTTCTACTCATAAAGCTGAAGAAAATTTTTTTCTTTTTTTCTGGGGAGAACTGACTTCTCAGTGGTCCATGGATGTTTTACTGACTCCTGGAGAAGTCACCTACTCTTGGGAGATAGAAAAGCAATGATCCCGCAAGCAGAGAAGAATAATGGCATGTCCCATAGGTGATTTCAGGAAAATTAGTTTGATGATTGAGGAACTTGGTGAATACTGGGCCATTATCTTATTTCTAATTGCTCTCAGCAACACTGAAGAAGACTCTTGTTTCTGCTTTGACAACAAAAGCCCAACTGTCTTCCCCTTCTGTCTGTGGACAACTTTTCCAAGGTCAGAGATTGCAGGCTTATTCCTAAATACAAAGTCTGGCCTGGGAAATGCAGTTGCTGACTCCAAAGGTAGACACAAAACTTAAGCAAATCTAGACTTTGCAGCCTTCCCTTTGCAGAAGGAAGGACTTAAGGACTTCACACAGACTGCACATACTTTCTTGTGAGCTCTACCCCAGCTCCCTCTATCTTTCTTTTGGAGAAGACACTCTCCCTTGTGGGAGAGGCAAGTAAAATTAATGCCACTAGTAAGAAAACCCAGCTTAGTTATGCAAAAATTCTAGTTACCAGAGCATAAATCTAAAGAGTTAGGAACAAAGGAAAGGAGGGGAAAGCATTTCTGACAGGTAAACAGAGCAAGATGTCCTTTGCCTTTTATTGTATAGAGGGCTGCAAAAGACCACATGCAGCGCAGCTCTTGTAACAAACTCAAAGGTACATGAGGAAAATATGTTTCAACAGCTTATATGAAAAGCAAATTATGAAAGAGCTGTATTTTCACTTATTAATTTGTGCTAATCAGTATTCCCCAGTAAGAAGACAGATATTAATAGTGTTTGCCATATGATTCATAAGCCAAGCCCAGTTATCACCTATGGCCTCTGCTTCAAACTTCCATCTTGTCTGCCTGTTGGTTTTGTCTTTCACAGCTTTTTTGTCACCTGAGGGCATGCCTCAGTGAGTAGCAGAAGTGGCAGCTGAATTTTTCAAAGTAGTACCAGGGCATTAGCTAACTGTCCTTAACTAGTTTAAATACCATCCAGAAAACCTCCAGTTTTAAAGGCTAATACGTCCTGCCTCCAATTGTTCACCCGTTGCTCCAGTGTGTCCTGTAAACCTGGTTTCAAACTCAATCAGTTGCCTCATCTTTTAGCAGCTGTATCTTCAGCAGCCTAGCATAGGAGATCTCTTGCACAGACAGTATCCATATGACACAAATGACACTGCAACCATACATGAAAGCAGAAATTGTGAAAATACAAGTCATCCTACTTGCTAGTCCCATGAACCCCTGCTTCTTTCCCCACAGATGCTGCCATCTACAAACTCACCCCATAAGAGATTTTGCCACCTGTTTGAGCAGAGGATGCCTCTACATATTTTCAATACCGTTTCCAATCATAGTCCCACTGGGGGAACATGACTGCAGGTCTCACTGCAATGCAGCCCAACAATGCAGGTTTAATGACATCTTTATCAATGCTGTTTCATGCCCTGCATGCAGCAGAGATTTTCTTCACTGGGGATTCAAGAGCAACTGCTGTTGTTCTTTCTCGAAGTGCTATTTATGGAATACTAAGGGATTTAATCATCTCTGCCTTCCCAAACTCATTCCTTTGCTCTGTGAGATACCTGTGGCTGAAGGAACTAGAGCTCACCATGATACAACAGAAAATGGCTTTTCTTAGCCACATTACCTCTCATTCCTGCTACCTTTATCACAAATCAAGTCTTATGATATTTTCTCCAAATCTTAGGGCAAGGGCTATTAATTCCACATGAAAGTGTATCACACATCAACTTTCACTGATATTAAGTCTGCCTAAAGGTTAATAGCAACAGCAGCTGCATTGCCCTGCATAGTAATGAAAAGAAAGGAAACGTTACACACTCCAATTTAAATGTAAAGGAAACTGGAAATGATGAAAAAGGTTAACAAGCCTTGCTTTGCTTCTTCATGACTGTACAAAAATGTCCACATCAGTCTCCTCAGGCTGTATTTCACCATCTCGCCATACAAGCGATACAATACTCTCATTTTCTTTTCCTTTTTAATCTCAGTTGTAATAGGGTCACTGTTTTCTAGCTTCTTTGGTGGTTATGATCTCTGACAGTCTCATACATCTTAAAAAGCATATTCCTTCAGCTGAGGATGCACGTCCTTAAAAATAATCTTCTTTGTTAATTAGAAGGTGAAAAAGCCCAGACCACTATTATTAGAAAGGAATACCATATATAACTCTGAAAAATCAAACATGAAACCAGAATCAACAGTTCTCAGTTCAGAGTCCAATTTAATTTTGGTTTTTTGCTAATATTCTGAAAAAACGTGTTTAAGGTTTTCGATGCAGACTAAAGTTGAGTCAATTATTCCAGCTCCCTCTAAAATGAGCAGTTATGTAGCTGAAGTTGGCTACAGTTGGCTGGAAATGCTAATTACTTGTTTGCCCATTAAGCACAGCCTTTCAAAGCAAACAAGATCTGACTTTGTAATTACAGTATATTACTTGAGAGATTTTCAGAAAACCGAGAAATATGTGGAAGAAGCAACAAGAGACTGGTTTCTTTGCAGGTTTCTTTTCAAAGAAAACAAAGCATTAAACTATTTTGAAATACATGGTAAAAAGTCTCCCAAAGACCTTACTCTGCTTCCAGATCAATGCTTTGAGGACTAGGAGAAAATCAGGCTTATTTTTCCATGACCTTAAAATAAAAAAGCTTGTTTTTCTTAACTTCCATTTATGTAGCTGAGGAGTCTCATTGATTCCTTAAGTAATAGAAAAGTAAATCTCTGACTCATCTGGGAGGCATCATGTTCTGCTGCTCGATGACCATGTATCCCTGATTATACCGGTGTCAGCAGCCAAGTAGGCAGCAGTTCCTCCTCGTGAAGAGCTACATGCATGGCTCTGAAGTTGTACAAGTGGGTGAAAATGATTCTGAAAGACCACCTGTCCACACAAAAGAAGTAAACCCAAAGACCTGTGATTTATATTCATATATAACTCTAACCTGCAAAGTCATTTTTGCATTCTTTCATTCTGAAATAAGGATGAAAAGTCCTGAGCTAAGTCTCAGATGTGAAGATCCTTCTAGTCAATCATGTTGCGACTAGCACTGGTCAGTCAGCTGCAGGTGGAATATGACACACACTACTACATGTTTTAAGTCTCCTAAGGGCATTGCAGAAGAACGAGAGGCGGAAGAGGGCAGTAGGGAGGAGGGAAAAGAGATTCTTTCTTTTGGACTATTCAGTTCTATGAGGTTCAACTGTCCTATAAAAGGCTTACAAACAACTGACAAGCAGGCAGAGCAGAGCTCCCAAGGCCCCAAATAAAGGTGTGATGGATACCCTCAGCATTGCAACATAGCTACTCCAAAGCTAAGGAAGAGAAGCCACAATGTGTAAAGGGGAGTTGAACACTCTGCTGGAGTTTCACATCTAACACTGTGAAAACTCCATTTAACCCCGTAGTGCTTTTGTACAGCACAGCGGCCATGGAGTTCATCTCTCAGCAGTATCAAAGCTACTTTTTGAGTTGTATTTCCCTGAAATACTGGCTGGTAAAAATGGACATATTTTTTTTCCTCTGTAGAAGTTCTCCAAAGTGAAATAAGAGAAGAGATCCTGCTGAAGTCTCACCAGGTTCAATACACACTTGACATTCAATTTTCTGACAATAAGAATCCCCATCAAATACCTTCTGCCCCTCCATCCAGAAAGACTCTCCCTTTCTTCCCTGAAGATAACCTCCACATGAGCTGCTTTACTGGTACTTGAAAACAGGTGCTATAAACAAAGCTGCCATTCAGTAACAGCCAGAGATGAAACAACTAAATTTAAATATATTACCAGTATTATGGTAAGTAGACTATTTACTAAGAATTCTGTATGCTCATGCCTTGTCACAGCATACAAAACATTGGTGCTTTTGTTTTACCAAGACAACACATGTGCTGTATGTGACTCAACTCAATTCTTACCTGCTTCTTCCAGAGCTTTCCTACTGACCACGTCCATTTGCTTCAGCACCTCTCAGCAGTGCCTCTTCTTCCCAGGACAGTGAGGTCACTCCTTTGGGTTGTGTGGGCAGAGTGGTGGGAGCCCTGGAGATGAGAACATGCAGGGAAGGAAAGAGGAAACAGAGAGGAGGAAACAGGTGATGGCCATGAAGGTGGAGTGTGGTTGAGGTTGGGGTGGCTGAAGGGTTTGCTAGGCATCCATGATCCTCTTCTGTGCAGGGGAGATCAATGTGGCATGGGCTTTCCCTACAAAAGGCAGTAGGAGCAGCAGAGGGTGCTCAGAGATCCTAAACTGGAGGCTCCCAAAGGTCTGGAGCATTTGCTCATGTGAGTTCATGAACATTGTGGAACTCCAGCTGGAGACATGGGGCTTATAGCTAGCCACACATCTACTGGGATAGACACCTGGGAGTTGTCCTTCACCTGGTAGGGCAGGAGCTCTGGTGAGACAGTGCTCAGCTCTGATCCTCTCAGGCCAGTCTTTACTGATCCTCTTAATAATAATGGGTTACACTTCTCTCTTCCTTTTTTTTTTTCATACTATGGTTCATATAAAGTATGAAATGGCATTAGGTACTCCAACAACATGCAAAATGTCTTTCAAAGAGCTCCTACTGATCTCTGCTTGATCTCAGTAGAGCCTTTTCAGATGCTACGTCCCTAAGCTTCATCTGTATATTCTTTTTATCTCCTAAAAGCCTGTCCTTCAGCCATTTGTACTCTGGAGGAGAAAGAAACAATCTCCTTGGCAGGCAGAGCCTTGTGAGTCCATAAAATCTTGGGTTTGTATGCAGGCTGCATCTCCTTGCAATTTAGTATCCTTGCTCTCTATGACTCTATCACTTCTGCGTATCTTCATCTGTATTTATTAGTGCCCACATCAGCCTTTTACTAGTGAGTTTAGTTCTCAACCGCCTCTTAAAATAAAGGGAGGCTATGTTTTAAAGGCAGTCTCTCAAACTCAGCAGCAGCAGAAACTCTTTGATATCTGGTGGTTTTTAAAAAAAAGTCAAGTATCTTGATTCCATTTTTTATTACCCTTAAATACAGGATATACGACATTAGATGCTACATGGTGGAATCCCTCCATCAACCCTTGAAAATGGGTGAAAATCCTGTCCTTTGAACCATGACTCATTACTCAGTCTCCTTGGTTCTCTGCCTGGCAAATACAGCGTGATGGGCGTTATGAGGTGCTATAATGCCAGATTCCCTATAGCACAACCACAGGGAAATGCATATAATGATCCAACACTGCAATATAGTCCCTGCCAGAAGAGAAAAGTATAAATATATCTACATTTACTTCAAACAAGGGCTGTAATGTGTCCTGTCCTATCAGCATGAATTCTATTCTTTTCCAGGTTGATATTTTGAACTAATAGGTAATTTCTTACAATTTTCCATATCTCTGAGTTTTTATGAAGCTGCTACATGTACATAACTGCTTGCCATTTACATTTTTCCTATACCCATATGAGCCTGCTGAATTCTCCAAAGAATATCACATTTCAATGCACTTTGCAGTGCTATTCTGTTACCTTTAAAGACCAGACCATTCTTTACAGCAAACTCCAGTTTGAATTGGTAATGTGAGCTTGCTGTGTAATTCCCTGGCTCCTTTACAGTGACAGCCCTAATGCCTTTTTATAATCTCTCATCTTTTACTGTGCCTCAGCAAATTCATTCCACATTTCTGAGAGCAAGCAATCCTCTCTTCTTATATTTATGTGCACTGTATTTCTGGGTTCCTTTATCTTACGTAAGTCAGGTTTTCAAACCTAATATTGGCTCTTTGTTTCCAGCAGCTATAACAAACTAAATATATAGCAAAGAGTGTAAGACCAGGGCAAGTATATATATCTGTGACTAACTTGCTTAGGCCTGTTCTCACTGCTCCTCTGAAAAGGGCAATGTCATCTTTTTTACAGCCCTTTTAGTCTCTTCATTCCTTTCACTAGCAGGAAATTAAGGCCCCTCAAAACTACCTCCTCAGGTCTGAGATGTATATATATACACCATTGGACTGGGTGATCTTATTGGACTTTTCTGACCTTAACGATTCTATGATTTTATGCATTGGATAAAACCATAATTTTCTGTTTTCCGAAGGCTGAGATCCTTGTGTAAAATCACAGGATTGCAGACACAGAGGACTGAAGGAAAACCTGAGGTCTCTCTCTCAAAAAAAAAGAAACACTACCTCTCCATCCCACACCACCAGCAGCTTGTAATGCGATCCTTTCCTTCAGTCAGATCCTCCTGCAAGCACATTATTTAACACAGGGAAAAGCGGATCCCCCCTGAGAATTACTGTATCTCCATAAACTGAAGAAATCCAACATGGGAACATGCAGGACAGGGGATGTGCAAAGGCTGGATACAACTGTAAGCCTGATCAAGGTCTTTTTGAGGCAAACAACAGCTGTGAATGTAGGTTTATAATTGCACATACAAATACTCATTGCATTAATTCTTACAACACAGTAATACACATGGCTGGCACTTGTGGCACACGTCTATAAAGCAGCAGCTTGGCTGCTATGGAGGTCACCAGCAAAAAGTTTGATCCTTGGCTCATGCTGATGGAGAACACACCTTTTTTAAGAATGATGCCACAGGTTTATATATCTGACATACTCTCACATGGACCACTTACAACACCTAAGGCACCAAACCACAGTGCTATGTGAATGTCTGCTTAAGAGGTGTTTTTTAAAAAAAGACATTACTTTTGGACCCTTTGTGATTCCTGCCTCTTGAGTCACTGCCTAACCAGCCAGGGTCCAAACACTGGGTACTCTAAGCTGTACCCACGCTTTGGAGTAGGGAAGTAGTACCTCAAGCATTGCTTTTCCCAAACCTTCATCTCAAAAATCCCAGTTAATCTACATGGTGTTGCAGGTCTGATATATAATTTACTTATGCAACAGTTGACATTAATGTAAGTATTTGAAGTATAGGTGTTATTACAGCTGGATGCACAATTAAACTTAGCATCCTAGTTATTTTGAGGACTATCCTAAAAACTCTTCCCATTCAAGAATTTTGTGAATTATATTTAAGATTACATGTGATAATCTAAATGCGAACTCTTATCAAGTTGAATGGTTAAACTAGCAGTTAGGCTTTTATTCTTAAAAAATTTAATTAAGTCTCCTAAATAGCCTGTCTTGGAACTAACTGATGAGTCTAAGAAAGTGACATTTGGCCATACAACCTGTGTAAGTTCCCAAGGACAAAGTGGAATGAATGGTTTTCTTTTCTCATTAACATGTTAGATAGGCCTTGCACACTGCATCAAATCTGAGCCAAACAGGGAACTAGAAGTAGAAATGCCCCAAACACATCACTGAATGTTCACTGTACAGTTGTAAAAATCTAGTCAAAATTTGTTCAGTAACTTGATGTCTGTGAAACAATGGAAATCTCTCTACAATCTCCAAACTTATATATTCAGTAAGTCCCATCCACGTAATTCAAGCCACTGCCACAAGTTCATGTTCCAGATATTGCAAGTATAAAGCCAGATTTTCTCTTTCTATGCTAGCATTGAGTATGAAATCCACCTTTTATCCTTCTGTTTGTTATCTCAGATGTAAGTTCACACACAAATCCTGCTTGCACTCAGATCCCAGAATGCATTCTCACTGCTACCTTTCTGGGATGAACTTCGGAATAAATCCTTCTGATTATTAACATTCCTGATCTGGAGTTTTTTCCAAGTTACAGGGTACATCTCTAGTCTTTCATGGTGGTTCATAATCTCAAACCACAAAAGAATGACACATGGACCAAAGCAAAAAAGTAGAATTGCAGGAGTGTGATGTTCTGATTCTTGTTAATATATATCAGAGCAGCCTCATTTTCTTTTCATGGTTATTCAATGGCTTATCTTCGGCAGTTTACTGCCTGCTGTGTAATGGCTCCTCTCTAATCAATTTTAGATTATTTTTCTCTGTATTTACTCATATCTTCCTTTATAGCCCTTTTAAACCAAAATCAATTTTATTTTTGCCTCAAATAGCCATCCTTTCTATGCAAGGATAGATTTTTGAAATACCTTCCTGGAATCCTAATTAGAGTCCACACCCTATTAATCCTGGTCTTGAACAGAAAAGTGCACACACACACAGATTCAGCAGCTTGGAGGTCCTGGCCAAGGCACTTTGTAATCATCTGCAATTTAGTTCACAACTGCTACATCTGCACAGAGATCTGAAAAAACTCTGGAGCTCAGCTTTATGTTTCAAGCATCCTAAGTCAGTGTTCACACCCAACACGATAAATCCTTCCCCAAATGCTCTTCCAGTGCTAACAGCAGTAGCATGTGCAGTGTCATGCAAAGCACTGTTGTATAGCAGTATCTAACAATGACCCAAACGGACTTATTCGTACCCTGCCTTTGCACTGGACTGAACAAGAGCTAGATACAGCTTTCTGGTGGCTGGCACTTATTCTGCATAAAGCAATCAGTGAGACAACAGTATCCTCTACTACTGCACATCCTTAATTAAGCTCCTGATTCACAGTCATCTCACATCAGTTTATATTGACTGTTCTCTGTGCTCTAACACAGCAGTACGGCAGACCAGATTTTTCGGGGTATAGAGATGCCTCAGCCCTGTGACTGCATGAGGGTTTTGGCAACACCCACCCAACTACCCCTTCATACCTAAAGTGAGACAGTTCACCTGCAGTATAGCAAAATAAGAGTGGGTCCCAGGAGGGTTTAGAGGGCTCCTGGCCTGTGAGGGAAAGAGCAAGTCAAGGAGGGATGAATCATAGAATGGACCTTAAAGAACATCCAATTCCAACCCCCTGCCATGGGCAGTAACACCTCCCACTGGATCAGGTTGCTCAAAGCTCCTTCCAACCTGGTCTCGAGCACTTCCAGGGATGGGGTATCCACACTTTGTCTGGGCAACTTATTCCAGTGCCTCACCACCTTCATAGTATAAAATTACTTGTTTATATTTAATTTAAATCTACCCTTTTTCAGTTTAAAGTTGCTACCCCTTGTCCTATCACTACATGCTCTTGTAAAACATCCCTCTCCAGATTTCTTACAGGCCTCCTTTAGGTACCAGGAAGCTGCTATAAGGTCTCCCTGGGACCTTCTCTTCTCCAGGCTGACTAATCCCAACTCTCAGCCTATCTTCAGAGGACAAGTGCTCTGATTATCTTCATTGCCCTCTTCTGGACTCACTCTAACAGGTCCATGTCTTTCCTAAGTTGAGAGCCTCAGAGCTGGATCCAGTACTCATGAGAGCGGAGTAGAGGGGGAAAATCACCTACCCTGACCTGTTGGTCATGCTTCTTTTAATGCAGCTCAGGACAGGGTTGGCTTTCTGGGGTGCAAGCGTACCTGTGTGAGGAGGAGCTGTTTTACAGCAGCTGGTAACAGCTGGGGAGGCTCTCGAGTACAATAAAGCACTGCAGAGCACACAGACCTTGAGAGCCTTCATGAGGTCACCCATCATAGAAACCAAACTGGGAGAGGATATAGATATTTTAGAAACACCTGCAGAAGTGAGGGAGTCTAAGGAACTGGAATCGAGGTCTTCCTAAGTAAAGGCTACCATGACAGCTTGCAGATTGTAGTGGTGGGGAAAAGCAGGACAAGAGACAGTACTAGGGAAATATGGCAGAAGATATCTTCACAGGAGCTCTGCAGTTCAGTGTCATTATCCTTTCTTTTTTTTCCAAGCCCATGGTGAGTAGAAAGGACCATAACCCCTCCATGTGCAGCCGTAGCTGTACCATGTGCAGCCGTAGCTGTTTTACAGAGAGGCTCCTCTGTTATTCACTGCCAGGGTCCATTCCTCCTCCTGGAAGCACCATGAGAGGAGGGTCTCTGCTCCCACAAACTGGGCAGATATTTGTGTCAACAAGAAAAGTCAAATTTACCCCTAAAAAACCCCCATTAATTAAAGACTAATTCACATCCAAGGCAACATGTCCCAAACATAATTTCTCTTAATTCTTCCTTTTCATATCCCTGACACTCTCAGTATAATAAGGCAGTAGATCTTCACTTACACTGTCTCTAACTTACCTGTGGACTCTCAGTGGTGGGGCATGGTGATGTACGACATTTAAGTGAGTTGCGTTCCCATACAAGAGCAGTACTTTTTTTGGAAGGTGCAAGTCTTTAGATGAAACAGAAAAAAAATCACCCCTGGGTTGTAGGTCCTAACGATAAGGAGCTCCCGGATGTCTCCATGCTAGAGTGCTTTCCAAATGAAAGCAGCTTTCTTCTCTGCAGTAGGGAAGTTAAAAGAAACAACCAGCAGGTCAGAAAAAACGACACTGTTGTAAGAAAAGATAAAAGAGAGAGTCTAGACAGCAAAGTCAATGCAGAGAGAAACAAAGCAGATTTCAGATAAAGGTCTGGGAAAGAGAGAGAGAGAGGGGGGGGGGGGGAAGAAAGCTGACTCTCCAGAGGCCTAAAAAAGTTAGTAGCAGAAATATTTGTTATGTGTGCGCAGGTAAATCCTGATCTTTTCCTCCACCAGCAATTTAAGGGAATAAATTAAGGAAAATAGCTGATTTGTTTAAAAGTGCAGATACTTGATATCCCCAGTACTTTTTCATTGTTAGGCATAAAGCTGTCTGCATCTTGAGACAATGAAGAGATGGAGTGGTTTAAAGGTGAGAAAAGATTTAAAGCTGACTTTCCATCAAAGCCACTTACATACCACCAGACCAGCTTGACAGCCCATAAAACCTGGGAGCTCCTTTTAGGGTTCTAATTTCTCCCGTTTGGGTGAAGGAGTGGAAGAAGCTCAAAAGTATTCTTAACCGGTGCAGTGCATTATTATGAGTGGGAGACAATGCTACAAGAATATTGTGTGTGTGTGAAACCCCAAAACTTACCCCGAGAGCAGCCAATCTTAAGAAAAACCCTGTCATCCATTCAAACTGGGGGCAATGTAAGAATCTCCAGCTGGCTGAGCAGATGCCTGGGATGTTGTTTCTCAGATCTTTTAAATGCACTCCTCACCTTTTTTTGCTTCATCTGTCTTTATGGGATCTACTTAAGCCTCCACACTATAGCTAGCCTTTCAAGATTACATTCCACATAACATGAATATACCCCTTAATGTTACTAAATCAGGATAATTCCATTTTATTACTTAAGTTTTACAGGTTTGTTCATTTTTGTAATGAAAGTTTAAAAATAACCTGTGGGGAATGTGCTTTGCAAAAGAGAAAAGCATAAGAAAAACTCTTCTCTTAGAAATATGATACAGTAATAAATTTATGTGTATAAAACTGGAGAGAGCATCTCTCTAAGGAACTGTTCTGTGCTTGTTTAGACAATATATTCTGAGGCAGCCAGCAGATTTTCATTAAAAAGAAGTATGACATGGAGAGATAAGCCTAGGTTAGTGGTGCTCATGTGGGTGCCTGTTTGTTTAAGCATCTTTTCATGATATAGCTCCTTGGAGAGGAAGAAGAATCATATTTAAGAACAACTATTTGACTGTTGCCCAGTATGAGGAAAAAAATCCTGTATGAAAGCTTTAAATCTGACTTCTCTGTAGTTTCTTTTAAAATGGCTGCTAGATGTCATCTTGTACCTTAGTAAAAGACAAAAAATAGGAAAAAACCAATAACAACAGAAAAATAGAATATGGGAAATTAGAGAGATAAATTGTATAGATGCAAGAGGGTTGACTTCAGTGCTGTCTGCATCTATTTGATTGGAGAATATAGAGAAATCAGAGCCACACACTTCTTGGAGGTGCACAGTGACAAAAATGTGCTTGGAGAAGCTTTGTTTCCTTTGGAAACCAGACTTAAACCCGCACTGTGTTGAATGCTCTTCCTTCTCTCTAAGAAATTCTCATTTAGGCAGTGTCTGGTAGACCGGACAGGATTCCCAATACCCAGCTTCATGTTTTACCCAGGACATCACACTGTTTCCCAGCAAAGCCACACAGCCCTTCAAGTGTGCACATGGCACCCCATGCACAACCAAGCCACTCCATCCTGTTTACAGGTCACACTTGTTCCCATTAACATCCTCCCAACAAGAGTCAGGTTACACAAATACCATCCTGTACCTGACACTCTTCTTTTTATATCTTAAAGGAAACAATATTGAAAATGTCTCAGCTTTCTTCGTGGACCTAGGTTTCCAATCATGTGCTGGGCAGATTTTTGGCCTTTGAGTTGCTGAGTGTCAGGTGTTGACCCTCATGTCCCCAGGTCCATCATATGCAGCCTGGTGCTGTTCTTGCCCACACGAGAGGAGTTCTGGGTAACCAGAGAGTAAAATAGTATTGTAAAATGTTGGGCCTCCACACATGGTTAATAAATCATGCTTTATAGGGTGATTTTTACTATATATTTGGAAAGTGCCATATATTTATAATAGCAATGATTCTGAGATAGGTTAAACGTGTCACTGCTAAAGAAAATGTATTACAAACCTGTTACTGCTTGAAGGGCAAGTGCTGTTTTTCAAGAAACCAAAAATGAGCTAAGGTCTCAAAAAATTACGGGCAGGAGAAGGACTCTCGCAGCTTTGTCTCTAGATGGCATATAGAAAAGAGAAACAGAATTATTTTTTCAGATGTGGATTCCCAACAGCAGCCTGGGTTGACTAGTTCATGAACCACCACAACAGGGGTAGCAGCTCTGTCTATATACTCCTAAGCCAAGTTTTTCAGCTAAATGAGAAGATGGAAGACTGAGTTACCACTACTTAGGCAGTCCTCTTTTTGGCACGTCTCAGAATTATGGTTCCATTACGATTAAAAGAATGGTAAACAAGTCTTCAAACAAACACCTCATTCGCCACTTTGCAACCAATAATAAAGTCAAAGCTGATGCTGCAAAGCAGTTTAACAACACTTTAAAATCTGGGATGCACGGGTATTTTACAATCTGCAATACTTCTTGCTACATGAGCATGTTAATGGTTGGACTTGATGATCCAGTGGGTCTCTTCCAACCTGGTGATTCTATGATTCTATGTTTACAGTGTTTACCTACCAGAACTAACTGCAGCTCCCACAGAATTGTATACAGCAGCCTGGAGAGTGTGACTGCCTCATACTCCCAGAAGGCTTGAGAAACCATTTATGGGAAGTTTTGTTGTAAAAACAAAAGAGAGGTGCTCTGCCTTTTTAAGAAAAGAGACCATCTTAAAACAGTTCACTGATGGCATTTTCAAAGTTATTGAATGCATGAATCTGTCATAGACAATCACTTACCAAAAAAAAAAAGACTACAAAGGTAGGGTGATTCTTGCTTATTTTTACCCTGAGGAAGTACAAAGCACTCAAGCCAAACAGTATGATGTTTACTGGACTGAAAGGGTTGTACGTCTAGAAAAAGAAAGGGGAGAAGGCAGTAGTTATTGCTAAGTTGATTGGAATGGCTTCTTAAATCCCAGATGTGGAAGGGCGTTTCCCATGTCTGCAATGTTCAAATGTGATGCTTTCCAGAACGAACATGAAACAGGGATGTTTCCATCACTCTTCCAGCAAAGTCTGCATGGGAGTATTCCAACAAAATGCCAAATCTACTTTTCCAGTAGAATTACTCCCTTGGATCTCTTGGGAAGCAATTATAATGGAAACGCATCAGCCCAATGACTGGAAAACACAGTTTTTCAGAAACTCTTATAAGAAATAGTCATGACTGTTTTTTAGTCCTCCAGGGATTACTTCTCCAACATTTAAAATGACAGTCCATAACTTCTGAGCTCATCATCTGATGGATGATGTGCTTGGAGATAAAGTAACCTGAAAGCTTTGGATAGCACTAGGGTATTTTTCATCGCTTGTCATCCAGTGAACACTATTGCATCACAAAATCTTTTCTATTCCTTTTTCTAAAAAGGTTTCCAGAGGATTCTGCTTTTTGAAGCCATAAACAGGCACTGCTACCAGTGTTTGAGGGGTCATCTGCATTGCTGTTGTATTACATGTTTAACCAGGACAAAAAAAGCCAACAAATTTGTTACCACTGCTTATTACTATCCACTTTAAATTCATGAGAGTAAATATCCTACTGGCACCACTTCACTGCAATAGTTTTGATCAGAACTGAGATATTTAATTTTTATTTTGGTAAGTTAATGATTGAACAAACCCACAAACCTTTTTTAAAAAAAACCTCAAATCCTCAGACCAACAAGTATTGTGATGGTGAAATTTATGGTAATCCTAAACAATTTGTAGCATGGATGGGATATTCTTTTTTAGTAAGTGGCATTCTCTGATCTATAGAGGCAGGGCTATTGTTTGAGAAACTACAGTTTGAGAAGCAGGAGAGGTAGAGGCTACTAACTGCTATATTAAAATGGCCATATAAAACATTGCCAAATGTATTGTATGTTACATATTCAAAAGCATTTTCAATAGTGGGGAGAACCTGCTATACAGAAGATTTCAAGAAGTCTTATAAGAAATGCATCTTACCGCAATACAGAGGATGCTTCCAAGTCTCTCAGAAGAAAAGCTGTGGAACGTGTAGTCTGCTGTAGAAGAAAAACTTAGAAGCAGCTGGGAAGAAAGACAAAGAGCTCTCCTCAGGGTGAAAGAAATGGTTAAAGATGGATTTTCTCACTGTCAGTCTAAAGAGTGAACTAAATCTGTTCTGAATAACTCCCTTACAGACTGAAAGAGAAAAACCTATACATTCAAGTGCCAGTAATCAAAAACATAGCAAAATTTAACTTTAGTCCTGTATACCTCCCATTATTTCACCAACTGTTTTAAGATAATACCTTTTATTACTCATGCTTTTATGAGGGTCTTTATTTTTAGCAGACTTGTCAGAAGCATGTTTTATTTTAAGATGTTGAAGCCTGTTTTTGAAATGGTTGCTACTAAATGGTCTAAGGCAGAATAGAATATAGCTTTCTTCTTTCGCGAGTGGTGAGCAGCTTCAAGAGGAGCATATTTCTCTTAAAGCAGCTGGACAGGCTCTCTTTGATCAGGGATAGACCTTAAAAAGTATTTGTTGCTGTATCATCTCATTTTATACTCGGAGATTGCTTTTCAGAAGATGTAAGACTTAGAAGGAAAAGCCTAAAACTCTGGGGTGTAAAAGCATTTAAAAAACAATACTGGATATTTGCAAGGTTTGCTGCTAGCATTGTCAAAAGTTTCTGGAACAGAATGACATAGGTTGTATTCCCATGAACAAAACATTCAAAAAAAATCACATGAAGGGGACACATGATAGACGTGATATGTTTCCAAGCAATGTTATCAATGCATTCCTTTTTGAGATCTCAAGATCTGAGGAAAACAGATGATGAAAGAGTTCATCTGGTTTTCCCACACTAGCTGGACCGGAAGCTTTATCCTTTGGCCAGATTTTCCTCTCAGATGGTAAGCAACGGGACTGTTTGTCACTCAGTGGGCTCCATCCCTGTTGTGCAGATGCATAGACACACCTTATCTCACATATGGAAACCAAGAGGAAACTCATTTTCTTGTCCTTGATCTGTGAACTACATAGGACAAGAAAGAGCTTCTAAGATTTTTGTTTTTTTTTTTTCTCCTCCAGCTGGAGGCCAGTCCCTAGCAGTAGACCTCAGGGATTGATAGTGGGACCAATACTGTTTGAAATCTTCATTAATGACCTGGACAAAGAAGCAAAGTGTACCATCAGGTGATACTAAACTGAGGGGAGCTGATACTCCAGAGGATCATGCTGATGTCAAGAGGGATTTGGACAGTGTGGAGAAATGAGCTGACAGGAACCTTCTGAAGTTCAACAAGGGGAAATTCAAAGTTCTGCACCTGGAGAGGAACAACCCCAAGCACAAGTACAACCTCAAGAAGAGAATGCTCAGTGGGAGCTTATCCATGTGAATTAATACCTTACAGAAGGGACTAAAGAAGGCAGAGATGGCCAGTTCTCAGTTATGCCCACTGGCAGGATAAGAAGCAATGAGAACAAACTGAAATACAGGACATTCCCATTTAACCTAAGAAAAAGGCAGTTTTTACCATGAGGGTGGTCAGACACTGGAACAGGATGCACAGGGGAATTACAGAGTCTCCATCCATGGAGATATCCAAAACCTGACTAGACACAACTCTTGGTAACCTTCTATAGGTGACTGTGTTCTGAGCCAGGGTTGGACTGGAGACCTCCAGAGGCGCGTTCACACCTTAGTGATTCTGCATGTTTGGGATTAAAATAGTCTGCCTGGTCCCAGGCATCCCGATGCTCTGGGCTCACTCTAAAGACGTTTTCTGTCTAAGGCACTCATAGACATTGTCCGTTTTAGAGCATTCCTGTGACAGATGCTGGCCCTGGGCTGAAACCCAGGATAGCAAGGAAACTTTGGCTAGGTCTTCAATGCATCTACTTTTTTTGCTCATCTTAATTCTACATTCCAGATGAGTCAGAGTTGGAAGTTTTGCTGAATTCTGAATTCAAGCATTCCTGAAAACCAGAAGGAAGTCTCTAAATGCTTTATGATTTTATTCTGTTGGCCAGTAGAGGGAGGAAAAAGCGAGAAAATGGAAAGAGTCGTTCTTGATTCTCTGAGACTGAATAGCAATTTCCTTTAATATTGGCACCAGGGCTTTACAGCCCCGGGGCCAAACTTGCTCTCCCAGAGCTAAGGTAATGGATAAAACCACATGAGATTTAGTTATTCTTTTAGATACTGTAACCACACTGTACATCCTGACATGTGGCTAACATCTAGGAGTGAATCCAGCTGTAATCTTTCCTGAAAGTTAATACATCTGTGTGGACAACTGGACTCAAAACAGGTTTCCATATGTCTAGAATTGCATTTGATGCATTAAGGTTTGTGTTTCCTTTAAACTTTCTTTTCCCTAGCAAGGCTGTAAAGTGACCAAGACCCCTCCAGACACTCACAAGGATGGTTTCTGATACAAAATGAGAAGAAAGCACTCTCCAGTGTTTACTTCCAGCAACTATCCCTGAACTGCATCCTAGACTGAAAAAAGACAGGGCAGAAGATCAGCCCCTCTCACACCAACCCACCTGTTGCTTTCAGTGCTTCATTGCTGAGAGAACGATTACTATTCTTTTCCCTTCTGATACCCTACTGCAAGGCAAAGTAAGGACTTGCTAAGTGTTTTGGTCTTGTGTAATACTGAAACAAGTTAACCTAACAAAAGCTAAGGTTACTGGACCTACCCCAGCATAATTGCACCACTTCTAACAGAGCTGAACTTACATACTGCTTTTTTATACAGCAGCACATTACAAATAATAAATTTAATGCTGAAGGTGATTGATAGAAAAATATAGGAAAATAACTTATAATTGGATCTAAAATGAGTTCATTTTTGCCTCTGTCCAATTTCAAATACAGTTATGCACTTGGCTCCAGCCAGCACTGCTGTAGCAATGCTGTTCTACCATTAAACTGTATGAGCTACACTAGACATCTTCATTAGTCCCTCTTCTCCAGAACTCCACATTGGCAATTTTAATAGAGTTCTACTCTCAAAATAGTATTTCCACAAGTGCATAAATGGTGTCAAGTCCCAAGTGCAATTTTCAGGCCTGAATGTATGGCATGTAAAAGCCAGTCAATCAACCCTTGCCAACACAGATTATGCTGCATATAATTGCCTCATAAACAGCCCTTTGGAAAAGTTTTGGTCCGTCTGGGGCCTGGCTCTTGATTGAGATGCCTGTGAAATTCGTCTGAGATTTCTAACTTGGTATGTACACTCAGTTGCTTTACATAACCTTTTCTACAGTGTGAAAGCTGCACACCCTTCAAAAGCATTTCACTAGAAAAATGGGAAGGGAAAACACCATGGAGATACTCTCTCCTTGTTTGTTTATTTTGGTTGGGGTTTGTTTGTTTGTTTGTTTCGGTGTGTCATATTCCTCTCAGCCGAATTTTATGGCGAATGCAGAAACACGTTGTATGCAGTTAAAAACTATGATACAGCCAAGGATGGAGTATATTCGTCTCAAAGATTAATACCTTAAGTGAATGCAGGGACATGTCCACGTGGTGGCAGCAGAGGAGGAAAGTAAGACAAGATCCACAGGAAGACCGAATATAAATATTACTGGTCTGAGCTGGAGAATTCCTTAGTTAAGTGTGGACTTAAGTGCATGCATCTTTAAAATTAGGACTGTAACCCAATGCACCAAGCGTCCGTGACTACCCAAATCCAGCTGGAAGACCAAAGTCTGCACACCATTGCAACAACAAGCATATTTTCACCTGGGACGATTTGGGAGTGAAGCTGCTCAACAGAGGGATAGCAGATGTCTAAGCTCACAGCACGCTGTGCCACCTACTATAAAGTCACATTTTCCCTCCTGTGCCTAAAAGATTCTCTCAACACCCAACAGCATGTATAAGTGAGGAGCAGATTTCGTCAGCTGGAAACAGAACAGCAAGAGCAGGAAGAGGGCAGTAAGAACTGGTAGAGGCTTCCCTCTGTAGCCTAGAGATGCAAGCGTGCTGTGGTGTGCAGCCTGCCATGTACCCTAGTAACGTGGCTTGTACCTGTAAGGAGTATCTTGCTGTTGCTTGTAAATTTGGGAAAATAAATAAATCTCAGGTTTAAGGAAGCTCATCTACCTTTGGTGAAGCGAGGTGGGAGAGCTGAGGGGGAAAAAACACAAGAGTATGGGGATCTGCTGGGACTCTTAGCTTTGCCCAGGAACCAAAGGACTGTGGTGATCCATATTGAACCTAAACTGTACCGCATCCTTCATCCAAAAAGCTGTCCCAATAGCTATTCCCCAGCTCCTTGCCAAGTGCTCAAACATACTCATCTTCTCTCTCCCAGGAAGACTGTTTCAGTGGACAGGTCAGGGCTAAAGAAAAATAAACTTAATAACAGCAGAGGCAGGCAAGAAAAACCCACAAGGAATGGTTTTCTACTCTAGGAAATACCTGGTATAACTGAGTTTGTTGCATCTTTTTAGAAGGCAGCTCTGCTTTGCCTCTTGCAAATGAAATGCTCTTGTAGCTGAACAAGTAGTACTAGCACTGGACTGTGCTAGTATTTCCAGCCAAGTCACATCTGAGCACATCTTCCAGGAAGCTACAAGGGAGGAATAGGGTACAGTACATGTTTTTGCTAAATTTAGTACTTTGACTTTGGTGCAAAGAAATGTACTGAATAACATCCAAGCTAGAGAAGGGAGTGGTAGAGTAAGGTGCTCCTCTGGCTTTTTGAAGGAACTGTATTTCCTCAGAAACTGTTGGGATGAGGAGGGGGACAATTACAAAGGAATTCAACTCAAATTGCCCCCAT
>WAAB01003928.1:3269-14516 GCA_013389865.1 Piaya cayana | reverse complement strand
CAATTTCAAATACAGTTATGCACTTGGCTCCAGCCAGCACTGCTGTAGCAATGCTGTTCTACCATTAAACTGTATGAGCTACACTAGACATCTTCATTAGTCCCTCTTCTCCAGAACTCCACATTGGCAATTTTAATAGAGTTCTACTCTCAAAATAGTATTTCCACAAGTGCATAAATGGTGTCAAGTCCCAAGTGCAATTTTCAGGCCTGAATGTATGGCATGTAAAAGCCAGTCAATCAACCCTTGCCAACACAGATTATGCTGCATATAATTGCCTCATAAACAGCCCTTTGGAAAAGTTTTGTTCCGTCTGGGGCCTGACTCTTTATTGAGATGCCTGTGAAATTCGTCTGAGATTTCTAACTTGGTATGTACACTCAGTTGCTTTACATAACCTTTTCTACAGTGTGAAAGCTGCACACCCTTCAAAAGCATTTC
The DNA here is from genome assembly GCA_013389865.1 of Piaya cayana. Lineage (NCBI taxonomy): Eukaryota > Metazoa > Chordata > Aves > Cuculiformes > Coccyzidae > Piaya > Piaya cayana. The sequence continues at coordinate 14,075 of WAAB01003928.1, read as the reverse complement.
AATAGAAAAATGGGAAGGGAAAACACGATGGAGATACTCTCTCCTTGTTTGTTTATTTTGGTTGGGGTTTGTTTGTTTGTTTGTTTCGGTGTGTCATATTCCTCTCAGCCGAATTTTATGGCGAATGCAGAAACACGTTGTATGCAGTTAAAAACTATGATACAGCCAAGGATGGAGTATATTCGTCTCAAAGATTAATACCTTAAGTGAATGCAGGGACATGTCCACGTGGTGGCAGCAGAGGAGGAAAGTAAGACAAGATCCACAGGAAGACCGAATATAAATATTACTGGTCTGAGCTGGAGAATTCCTTAGTTAAGTGTGGACTTAAGTGCATGCATCTTTAAAATTAGGACTGTAACCCAATGCACCAAGCGTCCGTGACTACCCAAATCCAGCTGGAAGACCAAAGTCTGCACACCATTGCAACAACAAGTATATTTTCACCTGGGACAGTTTGGGAGTGAAGCTGCTCAATAAAGGGACAGCAGATGTTTAAGCTCACAGCACGCCGTGCCACCTACTGTAAAGTCACATTTTCCCTCCTGTGCCTAAAAGATTCTCTCAACACCCAACAGCATGTATAAGTGAGGAGCAGATTTCATCAGCTGGAAACAGAACAGCAAGAGCAGGAAGAGGGCAGTAAGAACTGGTAGAGGCTTCCCTCTGTAGCCTAGAGATGCAAGCGTGCTGTGGTGTGCAGCCTGCCATGTACCCTAGTAACGTGGCTTGTACCTGTAAGGAGTATCTTGCTGTTGCTTGTAAATTTGGGAAAATAAATAAATCTCAGGTTTAAGGAAGCTCATCTACCTTTGGTGAAGCGAGGTGGGAGAGCTGAGGGGGAAAAAACACAAGAGTATGGGGATCTGCTGGGACTCTTAGCTTTGCCCAGGAACCAAAGGACTGTGGTGATCCATACTGAACCTAAACTGTACCGCATCCTTCATCCAACAAGCTGTCCCAATAGCTATTCCCCAGCTCCTTGCCAAGTGCTCAAACATACTCATCTTCTCTCTCCCAGGAAGACTGTTTCAGTGGACAGGTCAGGGCTAAAGAAAAATAAACTTAATAACAGCAGAGGCAGGCAAGAAAAACCCACAAGGAATGGTTTTCTACTCTAGGAAATACCTGGTATAACTGAGTCTGTTGCATCTTTTTAGAAGGCAGCTCTGCTTTGCCTCTTGCAAAGCAGGTAGGTGCATTCTTTCTTCTGCCCCACCATTCTGAAGTGCTCTCGTAGCTGAACAAGTAGTACTAGTGCTGGACTGTGCTAGTATTTCCAGCCAAGTCACGTCTGAGCACATCTCCCAGGAAGCTACAAGGGAGGAATAGGCTACAGTACATGTTTTTGCTAAATTTAGTACTTTTACTTTGGTGCAAAGAAATGTACTGAATAACATATCCAAGCTATAGAAGGGAGTGGTAGAGTAAGGTGCTCCTCTGGCTTTTTGAAGGAACTGTATTTCCTCAGAAACTGTTGGGATGAGGAGGGGGACAATTACAAAGGAATTCAACTCAAATTGCCCCCATTGGAGTGTTTTTACTTCCTGATCAAAAAAGAACAGTTTCCTCACAACTGGTTTCATTACTGGATAGCCCATACAGTCCTGCATTCATGGGGGGAAAAGATTCTTTTCCAGCTTGCACAGTGCCAGCAATACACCAACAGCAAAGGAAAGGCCCCAGCACCACTTTCCCAAACACTTCCAGTTTCTCAGAGAGTTGTGTCTGTACCTTCGTATATGATGGGTTATGGATCCCTGGAGTAGAGGAAAGCAGAAATGTAGTTCTCTATAAGGACAGGGACTGAGCACTGACCCTAGTGTTTAGGGTAACTTTGTATCATGGAGATCCAAAACCCAGTTTGAGCATAATCTGTAGGTGCCACTAACTAGGATTCCTCCCCATGGTCAGAGCAAGAAAGGGAGGAAATAGCAGTAGTTAGGGACCCTGGAACACCTGTCATTGACTGCCTTCACTGATGACCAGTCTTCACAACCCTGTTGTACACTCCAACCTACTGCTAAGGCTGAAGAGTTATTACTCCCAAATAAAATTTCCATGCCCTTCTCTTCTGGAACTTGCTCACTTATTTTCAAGTCTAAACTTGCAAACTGTCATGATCTTGGAGCATGGTGTGCTCCTGCTGTCATGCCTGCACATATGAGTCCCCATCCCCTGCCTGCAGCACACACTCCTTATATCTCTTCTCTTGGATTATTTATTGTACCTTGTGGTGTCACAGCTCTCCTGTCCCCATCTAAGTACTAAATCTCATATACAAATGCAAGTTAAGTATAGTTTAGGGTGCAGGCTGGAAACATTTGTCTGAAATAGTGGAAAGTAGCATGTCACTTGCCAGGAGTCTGCAATTACAATTTGCTGTAGTAAGCAGACACCTATGTGTGACACACAGAAAGTCAAAGTGCTTAAATCCAGCACAACTCCACCTTGTTGATTAGAGGCAGCAGCATTGCCCCTTCTAAACTCCCATAGACAGGACCTCCATTGTGCAATCATTTGGGCTGGTACAGGGTGATAATATTTCTGCAAGATGCATTAGATGAGGAAGAGAAAGGACCTGCAGCTTCAGAACTGTGCTTTGGAACTGCATGGGGGAGGGGCAATGAATGGAGTCGGTTGTCAGTGCTGTCAGTTGTAAAAGGCATTTTGAACAGAAGAGAAGCTATATCCTCCCAGCTCTGCTGAAGCCCCATCTGATTTCCACCTTATATAATCACCTTTTTCAATAGACTGGATAGAAGTTAGTATTTACTAAGCCAGAGTCCACAATTCTCTCAAAAATCACACTCTGAAACTATTTATGCTACCCTTGATATGCATGAATTTCAGGGCCTGCTAGTCAGCAATAGACTTTTGCTGCTTTATTTACAGAAATATGGCATTTAATTGGTCCATTCAGGACTAGAAACCAAGCAACTCTGAGTTCTTCTTGAGCAGGCAGGCCCTGCTAATTTCAAAATGGATTGCTCTGCAAAGGAAGGATAGCACTTTCCAGATCACAGAAATGGTTTACTGGCCCAAGTCTCATAGAAAATAGTCTCTTGGTGAAAAGCTAGACAGTTTTAAAAGGTGTCAGAGAAACCATTAGGCAATAAAAATTCACAGAGCAATTTTGCCAGAGAAAAAGCATAAAATAAAAAGTGTATCATTTCTCTCCCAGAGTTTCTTGCAGTCAGCTGCATTCAAAGGGATGTGCCAGAGCTCGAACTGAGCTAAAGGCAATTAAAAAGAGTTGGCTGGCTGTGTCATGCAGCTTCTACTCGTGCACTTTAATCAGAAAGGCAACAATTACATAAATGGTGCCCCTAAACAAAGGGACAGCACAGACTACAGCAAGCATAGATCAAACCCTGTATGTGTTGTTAAAGAAAATATAGATTCTGATCCTTATTTGTGTATGAGTGCATTCATTCTGCATCTAAAGCAGGCATGCACACAAAGAAACGGTTTTCCTTGAGGTTAGGGCAGCTCTGTACCATTGAGATCTAAAATCCAGTTTGAGCACAATCAACATTTGCTGCAAAGTAGGATATCTCTCCATAGTCAGGGAATTCAAGGAAATGTAGTTGCTAAAACACAGCTTCCAGCCAGTTCAGAGTATTTTGTTTCAAGTATATACTGATCTGCGTTTAAGTTTATAAGTTTTAATGATGTCAAATGTTACAGGTTCTTCTCAGAGCCCACATACAAATATGACAGGCTACTTAGAGCATTGCAAGGAAGAAATCTAAGTCCTAACTTTAAGCATGATCTATTCTGGGAAAAGAGTGATCAAACCTTTTTTTTGTTTGCTTTATTTTCTTAAAAACACAAACCAAACATCTTGCCATTCATCTTAAACCAGCACTCGCTAAAATAAAAAAAATTTCTTGCTGAACTGCTTTTGAACAAAGATAAACAAACATCCATGGAGCACAAACAGTGAAGCAGGATAACATCTCCATTGCAGTTAAGCAGAACATGCTTCTTTGATGGGACTATCAGCTTGCAGTAAATGCTAATGGAAGGACATTACATTTCTAGAAACATTAGGACATGCTGTGTTCCCAGCTACTTGAGAAATTTTAATGAGAAACCTATTTGGGACTTCATAGACCCATTTCTTATGTCATAAAAAACTTGCACACAGCATTCAAGCTGTATGCCAGACAGGAGCCCTCCCTCTCCCACTAGACTTTAGTACACAAACCCCAGAGCCCATGGAACAACAAAACCAAGTTAACTTGAACTGCAGTTTGGGTTGGTGGAAAAGCTAGTGTTCAGGAGAACTTTCTCCTGATTTTGTGTTCTCGTGTTGGCACCATAGTCAAACGGCATAGAAGAGTTACAGCTCATATGCCATAGAACAGTTGTGTCCTCTTAAGACAGAAGAAACACCAGTGCTGTGGGATTTGTGCACAAAGTTTTTCTGAAAGAACTCAGGAACAGCATTTGCAGTGTTGTAAAGCCACCATCCTGGAGGGCAGAGCTATTCCCCCAAAAGCAATGCTGCCTGGATTAATTTATGATCTACTCTTGCTTCAAACAATGCTAGAACTAGAGAAAAATGCTCATTAGGGTCCACACTTCAAGGAATTATTCATCATGCTGTAATCGCACAACTCTGCTTTACCCCACTATCTTTGCCTCCCTCTTCTGTATCCCAGTGTCTCTTCCTTCAAAAGGTGCAAATAATTCTTTTGACCCTCCTTGCCCCCAGTGAGTATAGTTGTAATATAAGAGCCAGACTGGCTTGTGAAAAGGTAGAGAAGGAAAACTCATCTGTACAAAGTGCTGTACCTCATACTGGACTGGACTTCTCTCTGAAAGGAGACCATGCAGCAGATCTCTGAACAACATAATCAGCAGATACCCTACATGTTCATTTCAATTCTAGCTCTTCACTAGAAGTCCAAATTATTTCATATGGTGACATTTTCCTTATCAGATCATAGTTACCCCCTCCTCCCCTTAGCACCTGTCTGCCCATTTCTTGGTCAGGAGAGAAAAAATATTCAGATAAATGTTAATTGTTTCTCTTCAGCTTTACTAGAAACTTTCCAACACTCTTCTCCCAGTGAATTTTAAGGTATAAAATCACCTGAGGTGGGACAGGGTTTCTGTTGCCATCACAAGCTTCCCCCAGAGCCTGGTTTCAGCCTGCAGCAGAAAAGCTCCCAAGATATTGGCAATGGAGTTGTCCCTGGGACAAGGCTGTCACCTCACTGGGCATCCTCTTTCCAAATGTAAGAGGTAGTTTCTGACAGATCAGAAGTCCTGGGAACAGGCCTAGCTCCCTGCCATTCTACGCCTGCATCTTTGAAGGTTTCAGTGAATAGGTTATTCCCCTCATGCTGCACACAGTTTCACAATAGGAAGCTTCCTTGGTCAGTGATACAGCACTGAATTACAAACCCTAAGCTGCTTTATTTGCACAGCTGAAGACACATTGTGGAAATCACATCTGTTCTGGTTTAAGCTAAAGCAGAATTAATTTTTTTAACATTTCAGCTAAGCCTTGTCTAAATAACTTCATTTTCTGAAAGTTTACTACATATGCTTCAGATAGTGCCTGTCTCTAGAAGTGATAATGCTTAAAATTTATGATTATCACCAAAGTAACGGGGTATTGATAAGGAGAAAGGTCATTGTTCATACTTGTTTCTATGGAGATGAAAGTTAGTCTTGAGTTGGTGGAATATTGTGATGTCAAACCAGTTAAAAAAGGGTTGCACCTGCAGGGAAGAGTGGACAGGATAGGTGACCTAAAACTTACCAACAAAGTATTCCATCCTATATATATCATGTTCAGTAAAAAACTAGGGGATCACAAGGGCCAAGACCTCTTCTTTGATGGCTGGCATCCAGTAGGATCTCTATCCATCTTTCTGCCCACTGATCCCAGGTATTTGTATTGAATCCAGATCCTGAGCCCAGTCCCAGACCCTTCTCATGGCTGCTCTGCAGAATCGGTGGTGAAATAGTCACTGGGGGGAGTGGGGTGTTGATTTTCACAGAATCTCAGAATCACTAGGTTGGAAAAGACCTACAGGATCATCAAACCCAACCCAGCTCCCCACCAGTATATTTGTATGTATTTTGTTATTTTCTAATTAGTTTTATTTTCATGTTATTATTATTATTGTTTCATTGAAACTGTTCTAGTTTTAGTTTCCAACCCACAATTCTGTCTGTATGATTTCCCTTTCCCCAGCATGGGGAGGGAGGCCAGACGTGGAATTGCAATCACAACTGCTCATGTTTAGCTGCCAGCCAAGCCAGGAGGGGCGCTAAACTATGACAACATATTTGAGTCAAAACCCAAAACATGTTTGCTGTCACAATAGCAGAGCAATTTTTTTCACATTAGTTATAATGAAGTCAGTCAGTCATCAGCAACAGCAGCCTGAGAAAAGGCTGCAGTTCAGGGGAACAATTCTTTTTTTGACAACTGACTGTTGTTTTCTGAATTGTGCTAGAAAATGAGATTTTCTTTCCAAAAGCAGTGTGAGATGGGGATAAGAGACAGAAGGATTTATTTTAAACAATGCAGAGACTAATATTTTGTAAGATTATGTGTCTAACTTTTGATTTATTTAACTAGTATCGAAAGACCTGGTATAAGGGCAGACTGTAAATCTTCAGCTATTTGCCAGCAGATTATTGCCAAGCTCATTGGCTAGACAATAGCCATCAACTTACTTCTTCTCAAACTCTTCTATGTGTGTATTTAAGTAGGTTGCAACATACAGCAGAGAAAGAGCCTGCTATCTTCTGTTTAAAGAACAGATGCATTTGTAGTGTACAATACTGGTGAAACCAGATGAGATGGAGGCAGGCAGAGGTTTCCTGGCTTGTAATTCACTGACACATACTGATAGGGTTAAGTATTAAAACCCTTTGTCACAAATACAAGTGACACTTCACTTCCAAGTTTACTTTTTTGCTACCAGTTCATGGGAAGTTTTAGGTAAAGCTAGACACCGCTTTTCCCTCCCCTGAGAAAGTATGCTTAAACCCTTCCATTTCAAACAAAAAACCCAAGCTTCTGGCAAATGGAATGTTGTCAGTACAGCCTTTCAAATATAATAGACAAGGCTTAGAGCTTGTGGCATAGTAAATATCTCTGAAACCTGAAGGTATATTTCCAATGGATGAGCTGTCACACCAAATTCCAGATCACTCCCTTTTCAGCAAAGTAACACCGCAGACAAAGTAGTCCATCTTAGCTACCCATGCAGCTGCAGCAGCTACTTTCCTCTGGTAAATCATCTGAGATGAACAGGGCATACAAATTTTATTCTGGCAGATGAGTATCTGCTGTGTAAAGGACTTGACAGTAAACATGCACTCAAACAAAAAGATAGTATTTCCTAGGTACCCTCCTATATTAAAGCTACAGCACCACAAGTTTTGCTGCTGTAAAAAGAGAATTTCTGAAACTAAGTCCTCAAGCCTGAGCTTCCAAAGAGCAAGGGTTTTTCAGGAAGGTGACTTGAATCACAATCATTTACCCCCATACCCAGTGTACATCACAACCCCTTTATTGAGGGAAAATACACAAAAACATGAAAGCATCCTACTCATGCTAATAAAATGTCTTGGTTTGTGACTGGTGAAACTCAGTGTCTGAAGGCAGAAACCCTAGTGTAGATTATTGGTAATTCTGAATGGCATTTATCACTTCACCAGCTTATGATACCAACCAATTTGTAGTGTCCATCACTCACGCAGAGCAGCAGCCACCCAGAGTCTCCCTGAAAGAAGGAAAAGAGAAAGGGGAGAAATGGAGAAAGCAGGGAGTTATCATCCATCATCAGTCTCAAAAGCATTCACACCCAGGACACTAGGGGAGGGCACAGCTTTGGGACCTGGTTGTGAGCAGCACAGCATTCCCACCCTGACAGTTACATACCATGCAAAAATCTGCCCCCACAACTCCCCTGGGGATGTTGATATCTTCTATAATTTGTTCCCAGTACTTTACAGAGGCCTCATGGGAGAGAGATCTCTGCTTGCTGGAGCTGGGCAGTCAGTTCTTCCTCTGGGAAACTCAACAGAGTCAGGGAGACTTGCAGAGGTAGGAGTTGTGTCCCTTCAACTACTTCTGGTAGCCATTCAGTGCAATCTGGGGGGCAGACTCCAGCCTAGGGATTACTTCCCTTTGGACATATGATATCCATTATTACACAAAATGGTATTTCATGTCCTTCAGGAGACGGAATCTGTCTCTGAATAGTTGTATTGGAGCCACCTTAGCTTTTGCAGTCAGTACAGCTCAGTGTGGGACCCTCTGAAGGTGGGAGGCATACAGGTGGCAGCGGGAATCAAGCCCATTATCCAGGAGCAGTAACAAGATGAAAGTCACCAGTGGGAAGTGTGTGAGATGTATTAAGTCCTATAGTCCCCATAACTCTCCCTTGTCTCTCAGGGGGTACCAGAAGGGTTTAGCAAGTCCTTAAGAGCCAGCACACACCCCAGGGATGAAAGCGTTTTGCAGGACACAGACAAGCACTTGTAAACCTTCTTTCAACATCCAAAGTCAGTCATCACCACACCAGCTTTCCCAGATTAACCTCCAGGCAGCTAGTAGCATGTTTCTGTGCAGCTATCTGTGTTAAACTTTGGATAAAGGCCAGTAAGACGGGATGCAGACAAGCTGTACGCTAGGTGCATTCAGGCACAAGTACCTCAGGTCTCCTGGCAGAGGAGTCCGTGGCTGTTCTGAATGAGGAGGTGGTACAGACCTCTTCAGTTTCAAGATGAGGGGAAGAAGTTTCTCCTTCCCAGCCACTGGGCTGTCCCAAGGAGGAGACAAGTACTGGGAGGTATCTGACCACTCTGCTGAGCAGTGGGAGTGATGCAGGCCAGAGACCCCAGGCTTTGAAACACTGTGAGAGTGACCTCATCTTGCTCGAGTTCATTCCCCTTCATTTAGCCTCCACTCTGGCTTTGTCTTTCCAAATGTGGCAGCTTTCTGAAAGAAAAGGCAGCCTGGCTTGTATCTGGAAAGCATTTCACACACTGCAGGCAACACCTAGGGGCTGGGGATGGGGCGGGGGAGGTCTCTCTTGGGGCTGCCCCAGTATGAGCTGTCACTACCCTTGATAGTTCATAGGTACTCTTTCTTGTCAGAGTAACCCATAGTTACTACCATATCCTATCTCTCCCCATCCTGCTGCCAAGCATCTTGTGGCAGTGCTTGCTTCCTCCCTGCTGCCTGGTAAGAAAGTTGTTGCCTCAGAATCACCTGTGTTGGAAAGCAAATGCCCATTGACACCAGGTCCCTGCTCTTACTTCTGCCAGCCCCCTGCTTTTTTTGACTCTTAACTCACCACTTCACTTCCCCCTCCTCTCAAACATCCCATAATCAGACTGCAAAACAGATGAGATGGAGCTTTAATAATGTATATATTCGCTTGCTATGCTCACTGGATGCCCAAGAGCGCTGTTTTAATGAGTTAAGTCCAGCTTTCTCCTAATACTACTGTCTGAGGCCACAGCACAGACAAACCGAACATCTTTTGAAGACGGTTTCTTAGATGGTGAGAAAGGAGATCCTTTAAAGAGACACAGGTCCAGGGGTTGAGGGGAGACACTTTCCTCAGGCCAATTTGACTTGGAAACTGTCCTTGAGCCTTCCACCATCCATGCACATAGTTAAGGAGTTCTTGGAAGGACTGTGGCATTTTCTTTGTGAATACTCTTAACAGGACGTGGCAAGATCCATGTGCTTATATAGTCTCCTTATTCACATGCTCTGTTCTCGTGTTCTATTTAGATCACATTTCCCCACTGCTTAACATTTGTCTTCAGTTCTGCTTCCCCTTTCCTTCCCCCAAGCCCTGCCTCAAGTTGCACTTAACAAACAGGAAGGAATAAATTCTCTCAGCTCTATCCAAGCTTTGCACTTTATAGTACAAAATCTAAATTACGTACTGCAGCAAAATATTCCTCCAGCAAGAATACTCTGTGGTTTAAGCAAAGGGTACAGGCAACTTGAAAGCTTTTTCTTTAAATTTCAGCCCCTGTTATCTTAAACATTATTTTGCTACCAGCACAGAGGTGCTGATTGTATTAGTGCTGTGCATAACAATCTTTATGGAGAAAAAAAATAAGAACAGTCCCCTTGGGACATGGATGCTTGGTTTTGGCTCATTAACTTTAACGGTTGTAGTACAGCTGTGACAGGTTGGGAAGACAGGTAGAATAGGTGATATTTGCTATTCTCTAGATCATATCTAGCCTACATTTAGACCTTAAAGTTGCAAGCAAGTCTGCTTGGAGGAGCCTGATTCAAAGCCTGCTGGCAATGGCAGAAGCACTCGTAACTTTCATGCTGTATTTTAAGCAGATAATAGGCAGCAAGCCTCCCCAAAGGCTTGCTGTTTTCTTCACTCTTAAGGTATCCCTTATGGTGTAAGATACAAAAACTTTCTCCCACCGCCCTCCACACACAGGTACTAAACCCCATTTCACATGTCGAACTCATTATAATCACTAACTCTATCACAGCAGAGTAGGATGGTGATCCAAGCAGTACCTGGATCAATGGGTTTCAGCAGTTCCAGGAGTGCCTCGTCATTTCTGAAAGGAAATACACCAAAACTGTAGTGTGTGTGCATGGCTTTCACAAGCATGGGGTTGTCATCCTTCACATTTGGCAACAAAGGTTTGCTGCTGTTACAAACAACACAGAAAGTCCAGGGGCAAGTCACTCACTTCACTTCTCAGGAACCAGAGCCCAACGTGGGTGGAACTTATATTTAAGCTACAGACCTGGGCTATACAACTAGTTTGACC
>WAAB01003927.1:55528-72738 GCA_013389865.1 Piaya cayana | reverse complement strand
TCTGTGAAAAACTTCCTCCTAGCATCAATCAAAGATTTCTTTTGGACCCCTGACTTGTTTTTCCAGTTGGTTTCCCTGCTACCACACCCTCCGCTGACGCAAACCCAATCCTCCCTCACAAAAAAAGGCCCTTTCTCATCAGGATTAAAAGCAGAATAAGTAATTTAGAATACAAATGTGCAGTGAAATATCAGCCTGGGTGATGTTATGGGAAGGCACAGTGTGCAGTATGCTTTATGTGCTTTTAGCTGTTCTACCCTACACGGCAACATGTGCACCCACTCTCGCAACCTTTACTGCTGCGCAAAGATGATCTGTCATTTCTACTATATATACATATATATAAATATATATATACACACAGTGAAGTAGCTTTGAATCCTTACTGCCCTCTAGAGAAATTCTGCTGGAAAAGCTCAAACCGACAGAGTCAGCAAAAAATAATTGCAGCCCTAATCTTAACTACACCAGCTGCGTGTGGCGTGGGTGACAAGATCTGTGGAAAGAGAAATGCACTTAAAGGACCTTTTTCCTCGAGGCTCTTGCTATCGTTTGGAGTTGGCCAGACACGGTTACCCCCACTCACTGCTTGGGAAAGCTCAGCAAAAAAACCTGAATTTCTGTTATCCATGGGTTTAAGCAAAAAAAAAAAAGGAAGGGAAAGATTTATTATAACAAAATTACAAGTGCAAAAGCTGCCTTATATTCACATCACCAGCCTTCGATGCTTGAATTATTTAAACTACACATCTCTAACTATACATTTTTACTTTGTCATGCTCATCATTCCATCTCAGGCTCATAGATGGTCGAGTGTGCAAGCCTGATGGTCATGGAAGAAAACTCCTGGACTTGAGCTGGTCCTCTGGAACCAAGAGGCTCAACTCCTGTGTGTGTGCAGGTCAGTTCTTGGTGCTGTAGTTGACCACTTGCGTTATTAATTGATGCAACTCCAAGAGTACTTGTTGACGAGATGTATAATTCTGTAAAATCAATGTATCAGAAGGCCTGGTAAAAAAAGTAGGTGTTTTACAATGCCATGGGGCTATTATTTCATGTGGTTGGTCCAGCGCAGAGAAAACAGCAATTGCAGCGTTAGCAATGAGTGATAGCACAGCGCGGCTAAGAATACGTTCAGCAAACTGAGATCCTATTTTTATACTGACAAAAAGGAGACAAAAATGTAATATCTGTGTCTGTGTGTGGTGTTTTTTTTTCTCTAAAACAGCTGAATCCCACTATCCCGCGGAATCTTATTCATTTAAGAGGCTGTCAGTGCAAGTTCCTTTACATAGCTCTGCCTTTCCACGCCTAATGGGGTTTGCCCTGAACCAGACAAAGCCTATTAAACATGGCAAAGAAAAGGATGCTAGGAGGCTCCTGGAAGCAGCGTTGGCTGCCCTCTAATGGCACCTGTGCCAGGAGCACACACCTGAGCTCCCCAGGGACCCCGCAGAGGCTGCCAGCGGCCCCAGTGCCTTGTGTTTTGTGCAAGAGAACTGTCCAGGCACTGAGTAATAATGACAATTGGCTATTGTATAGTCAGGTTTTCAGATCATGAGAGCAGGAGAGAGCAGAGGGGAAGGAGCAGAGTCAGTGAATCCACCAAACTGAAGGGCTGGGGGACAAAAAACGAGAGCAGCGTGCGAGGACCGAGCACTGCGCCTCGCAGCCACCTGTCAAGGAAAAACTATAAATGCTAAATAGCATCAGCATCTCATTTCCCTTGAATCTAAGGGGAGAATTTAAAAGGTTCAAGGGTTCAGATTAAGTTAAGACTCCTAACTCTGGATGTGCTGAGTCAGAATTTTATAAGCGTTTATACGTCTGAGTTGAGTGCATGCAAATATCATAGCATGTAGGAATGAGTTAGAGGTTTATTCTGAAAATCTATATAATAATTGTGTGTGTGTGTGTGTATATACATATGTAAGAAAATAACCTTTTAAAACTGAGAGNTGTGTGTGTATATATATATATAAAAAAAAAGAAAATAACCTTTTAAAACCGAGAGTGCACAGTTAGAATTGTCACACAGAGACAAAAAATAATTATTATTATTATTGTTGTTATGTAGTTACAGTAGCAACACGTGATTCAGTGCATCCCCCTCTACAACCAGAATTTCTTATATTCTAAATAAATAAGGGCCAAAAAGGAAATTAAGTTTTCAGCAATTATTTTCTAAGCAGGTCGGTAACAATACTTCAAACTGAAGCCAGACTCTTCCCACATTCCCTGAACCTTTGATGTCCTTTTATCTTCCCTGTTACTTACAACATTTTGCTCTCCACGTTGTTCAAAATCTCCACTTGAATGAGGGAGTAAAAAAAGCAGAAATTTTATTCACTTCTAGAAAAAATGACTCAAACTTTTCTGAAAGCTGTAAAATGTTCTGCTCAGTTCGAGGCAACGTTGCAGTCAGAGTTTACTTTATGTCAACCATACTTTATTCCAGAGATTGATTTCTTGCCATTTCTATTAATTCTTTCTCTTCGACTCCATTGAGTAATCTGGAGGGCTACAAAGGATTCATTGAGGCTTTGCGCTAACAGACAATTTTAGTTATTTAGATACTGTTATTTATTTTTCCTGTACGTTTTCTCTTAGGTTTCATTTGCTTTCTGAATAGTGACCATCATCCTGATTTTGTTATCGCAGCTGCTGAGGATCCTTCATGTCTTTTCCCCGGTGTATTCGTGATCTGCGGGTAAGTATTGATAGAGAGATCAAATAAATACTATGTCAAAATTACCATTCTAGAAAACTGTCCTGCTTCTATCAGTTTATTAAGATCAGATTTAAGAAGATATTCTCCAGTGCAACCCTCACGTGAGCATTAGTGGTGCTCATGGTTTAGAGAGGGACATGGTTTAGAGATTGATAGGAATGGTTGGACTCGATGATCCGGTGGGTCTCTTCCAACCTGGTGATTCTGTGATTCATGGAAATGGACCAGCACTATCTGGGAGAAGTCTAGAGGAGAAGGAGGACGTGGTACTTCTGTCTTATTCACAATTATTCACCTGGGTGTTGGCCCATGCCAGGATGGAAAGGAGAATTGTAATAGTTTGTGGTTGCTATTGAAATAACCATGATGAGGGAGTCTTGCCTACCTCCCATCTATCCAAGCCCTGCACGCTCCTGGAGAGAGCGTTATTTGCAACTAACTTAGCACCATGGTCTCCTAGATCCATTAGCGCGCCTCTTAGCCTGCTGAGAAGGCAATACTGGCGCCAGATTTCTGCTTGACCTGGCAACAAAATCAGAAACAAATCTTTTTATTTTCTGAACCTGAGAAAAAATGGCTGTTTGGCAGGGTGTCCTTCCTTCTTGCAAAGTCCAGAGAGGACAGGAAGCTTTATGAAGGAGAAGCAAAATGAGTGAATGGACAGTGGTTGCCTCTCACTGCTACGTAACCATCAGAACAGGCACAGAGAAGGCAAAGGTCTGATACTTGATGTGTTCAAAGAAATACTCCAAATATTCCAATCTCTAGTTAATATTTTTCTCTCTATATTTGCTCTGTGGAAGGAGAACCTACAACAGATGAATTCTAGCAACCAACATCATGGAAGCATTTGAACTCACATCTCTGTTGCTGGTGAGTGTCTTGGGTCCTTTTGGTTTTGAGGTTTATTTTGCCTTTTGAGCAGAAAATCTCCTTGAAACTCAAAGAACATTCCTGAGAAATAGTTATTTAAAACTGACACGTTTCCACACAATAAATTGGTTTAAATAATCAGCAAGTTTTGGCAATGCTCAGGCAAAGAAGTACCCAGATAGCTCTACTAATTGACCCGATCCCACACTCCTAATGATAACTAAGCACACATTAGATTAGGCCTGCTCGGCTCGTTAAGAGGACAAACTATCCACAGAGAAGCTTTGGGTTTCAACCATTGTCTGAGCAATCTGTCCTTTACTACACTGTCCCATCAACAGTCAACTGTTCGGCTTGTATGTTTTTAAATACCTTCTCACTTCTTCATTATTCAATTTTCATCTTCTCTGAAAACCTTCATAACCAGGTTAACAGGGGAAAAGCAAACTGGTAACTTGTCTCCACAGGTAACTTGGTGGCAAATCAGATAAATTTTCTGTGGCGATTCTCACTGGTCTCCAGGGTTACGGCACCGTTGGTTTCCTATAACTGAATTTCTGATGAAACACATCCCTGGCCCATTTCAAACAAATGTTTGCGTTTACGTTGGATAAGAACTAAATTGGATACTTTGGGGTAGAGTCCAACACTGGCAAATTCTCTTTCTGACAGTTGTAAGTTGCATTATTCAAGTTTAATACTGTATGACTTCTTGCACAAAAATGTAACGTGCTGATAAGATGCATTCCCTTTCTTCTCTATCTTTGTCTTTCTCCATTATTATAATTCTGTCCTCTAGCTTTTTCCTCTGCTGAGCTTTCAGAGAGCTTCCTAATCAACATTAGACACAGTGGGAAAATCGGATGTGGGTAAAAGGCTGTGCTGCAATTTGAGGGGCTCTGCAATTATCTTCTCGAGCGATGGCACAACCCAAGTAGCAAATACAGCTCGCTCACTCTGGGGAAAAACTATTTGATTTTAGATATAAATGTATTTATATTTATGTGCATATACTTGTATGCATCAAATATTAATTTCTTTTATTCTAATTCTCTCTCATTTGCATCTGTCCCTGTGCCTCAGCATTCTGGGGCTGGGCTGGCTTTACACGAGCGTTGACTTAGAGGTGGCACAGAGCGACATCACCTCAGGGGAGTCTCCAAAAGGCTCATTTCTCATTCTGTCACTCCCTGTTATAGGACAACTAGACTGGGCTGGTGCGACCATCACCCCACATGCCAGCCAGCAGTGTGCCCAGGTGGCCAAGAAGGCCAATGGCATCTTGGCTTGTATCAGACACGGTGTGACCAGCAGGGCCAGGGAGGTTCTTCTCCCTCTGTACTCGGCACTGGTGAGACCGCTCCTCTAATACTGTGTGCAGTTCTGGGCCCCTCAGCACAAGAAGGATNTTAGGCTAGAGATTAGGAGGAAGTTTTTTACAGAAAGTTTTTTACACGCCTTCCCTGGACGTGTTTAAGGCACGAGTGGACGAGGTCCTGAGGGACATGGGTTAGTGTTTGGTGGGAATGGTTGGACTCGATGATCTGGTGGGTCTCTTCCAACCTGGTGATTCTATGATTCTGTGTGAAGTGCTTGGATAGATGTTTCCAGATGCAGAGGACTCCAATGCAGAAGGTACCCAGCTTGTGACTGGCTTGAGAGTCACACTACAGGCTCTTGCAGCCCATGTGGACACACGCAAGGAGGGGTCTGGCAGATGAGAGCAAACCTGGAATCTCACCCTGATCCAGGCAAGGACCCCACAGAGGTGCTGCGGGAGCCCAGACATTAGATGTAACACAAACCACCTCAGATTACCAACCCCTAAAATTTTTATCTCTTAGAACAAATCTCCCCCATTCCTTTTGATCCGTATATGAGGTTCTTTATGTCCTTAACAGGGGAAAAATCACCTTGCCTCCCTCAGTGCTGTTCTGGAGGCCAGCAGGTTAATTCTATGCTATATGCATGGATGAAAAGGCAGATGAGAAGAAAGAGCAGGTCGCGCAGTGGCAAAGGTTGAGAAGCTCTGCTTTAAACACTTTATGGGAAATTGTAAAACTTCTAAACAATTTAATAGATTAACTTCCCCTTTCAGTGGCATCAGTAAAACTGAATTATCACCCTCACTTCTAACTGATGCCTAGACCCAATCCTCATCCATCAGGGATCATTTAGTGATAACGCAATCAATCCTGCCATGGTGCAGAGGGGACAAACTATGCAAGATACCATCACCAAATATCCTTTCCACCTCAAAGCATTCTGCGAGTCTTTGTCAACGAAAGTGCATTTGTCTAGCCTTATCTGCTGCAGTATCCGTGGAATACAAAGGAAGAAAGTAAAATATGCATTTGATGTACATGTGCAGATGCCAGACATATTATCAACCTGAGAAGGCTCCCTTTTCTCCAGGAACTGAACACGGCGCCTGAAAACCAACCACTGCACCATCACCTCAGGTACCAAATTAATAGAAATGAAAGAAAATGTGAATCTGTCTTAAAATAACACTGTGGCGTGTGAAGGGTTTGAGGAAAAAGAGTGATAATGTTGGAAAAAGATCTTGGTGTTGTATCCTTGTTTCAGAAAATCTTCTGGGATTTAAACCAGGATCTAAAATGCTGGTCATCTTTGTCATCAGACCATCCAAAATATCCTTCCCCTTGATGTTCAGGCTTTGACTCCCTACCAGTAACACTTTTGTTTTCAATGTTTGGGTTTGTAATATATTAAAGACGTACATGCAGTGGGAAGACTACAGATCAAAAATAATTACAGAAAGTTACAAAACTTCCTCAAATTCTTTTAACATATAATTGGATTTAATTCCGTTATGTATAACATGTACAACTACGATTTGAAGAAATAACTTTAAAATATTCTTTTTACTGGAAAGAAGCCCACTTGCAGGAAGAAGTTGTCCGTTTCCACTAGAAAACAAGTATATTTTTAGCAAAAGGAAATAATGTTTGAATGAAACTTGTAATAACGTATTTTCTGAAACAGAGAGAAGTGTTTGATTTTCCTGCCAACAACAATAATATTTCTATATTATTTGACTATAAGGTAACAAATTAGAGCAAGTCGATTGCTCGACCAGCTATGAACTTTGTTAGGACCAAACTCCTTGGAGTTTATGTGAATGATAATGTGGCTCCTGGAGTAAAACGAAATGTTCCCCTACTTCTGCCTACGAGTTGGGATTTTCATCAACAAACAGGATCAGGCTAAATTAAGAGGTTCAGCGTAGCGGAGTTCTTCAAAGGCTTTGTAGTTGTTCAACTCCAATTAAAAGTCAATTGAATTGGACACTGAATTCCCATTTGTCTCTATGAAAATCTCTCTTCTATAATGTGCCATGTTACAGTTCTAGGCTGAAAAAAGCAGGTAGATAAAGAATGCAATGCGTATACTTATTTTGAGGGGTGAAGAATAGCTATTATATCAAACGCTTAGTATTTTCAGTATTAAACAGAGACTATTTACATAGTAGCACACAAATAACCCCATAATAACAAATTAAGATTTTTATATGTGTATTTAGGAGTGCATTCTATCACTCGAATGCATTCGAGTATGATTTTTACATCCAGATAATGTGTTTAGTACCGTGTGCCAAAGCAAGATACACACAGCACATGCAGGACAGCCAGTACAATACAGACCTGCTGGTGACACATGACTGAATATCTTTTTAAAGGGAATTAACAGGGGCAGCAACTGTAGTGGGGCTCAGAAGTGATGACAATAGAAGAATCTTCAGGGAGAGCAGTCTGACTCTGCAAAAAGTTACTGACATATGTAGGACAGTGGAAACAGCCCAGGAGCAAATACAAATCCTATCTGAAGATCGCGTGGTGAAATGTTTCAGAAGGAATTACTGGAGATGAAAACGCAAAGGTAATATGCAAGGCAGAATTGTGTGCCATCTGCTGCTGAGAACACCGACAGGTCGCATAAATCTGGTCTGGAAGAAGCTAATAGTGTTAGAATTACAGGAGACAATGGAAGGGTCAAAATCCGATATTCAGTCACTAATACATTTGAATTTCTATGTGATTCAGGTCTGTGCGACTAAAGCGGATTGCAGCAATCCCAATACAAACTTCAGGCTTGTAAACCAGTTAAAGCATCTAGTGACTGCTGTACTTTTCACATCATCCGTCTGTGCTACCAAGCAGAGTTGGTGTTAATTGCTGCCCAGTGAAGGGCTCCCAATATGAGGTGACTTGCTAGGAGAGCTGCAGTTTCCCCTGTCCTGCCTGTGGACGTGCAAAGTTTCTTCCACGAAGGTTACTTCTTCTTCGGGGGGTTTGAGTGGTTTTATTGAACCTGTGGATAAACTGTCTTTAAAGAGGCTGTCTGGGCGGTGAGACCAGAGCAGTAATTATAAGGAAAATGAATTGCATCCTTGAGGTGTGACCCCGTTGAGCACCATTTGGTCAGCAGCAGTTTCAGCTGCTAACAGCATGAACAAGAAGTCAGCCCCGCTGGCTGAAGAATTATTCCTGCAAGCTTGAAGTCTAGTTTTACCCAGGCAGTGTTAAGCAATAAAAAGCTCCTGCTATCAGTATGCTGATGGCTCGTTTTATAGAGGACACTAACCAGCACTTCTCTGCAGAGCAAATACTAGGAGCATTTCTTAATTCTGCTTAACCAGTCGCTGGCTGATACAGATTTCTGCCAAGAAACGATGTAAAGCAAGCTGAGGAAACAGGAATTTGCCCAGAAACATAAAAAACAGCATAATATGCACAAATTCTCTGCATGGACAAACAGGGAGGCACAGAACAATAAGCAAATAAAACCTCGCGATTAACATAACCGTAGCAAAGAGAAGCATGCGTGGATGAGGAAAATTATTCCTCGAGATCAGGCAAGAAGTGAAAGGCTCACCATTTTCCTCAGTCATAGGCATTCAGCACCTGGATGCTCACCCAAGGCAACCCAAACGCAGTTTGTGGGCCCAGGGTGCTCAGGGTCAATCCCCATCCAGCAGGGGATTGTATTTTACCCAAAAAGAGCGAGGCAGGAGGAACACGGAGGGAAGATACAGAGCCCACAGGGAAACCCACAGGAGCCTCCCACGGCTCCTGGTCTTGTTCCGGATCTGCTGTGCCCAACATCTAGTTGATACCCAGCCTGCTAAAGTGCCGCGGTCACCAAGTGTGAGCATTATCTACATGCACAGGCTGTCATCAAATCTCATTCCAATACATCTTTCTCCAGGCAAGTTGTTTCTTAAACAGTCCCCCTGGCCCCTGTGGAAACCATCCTGAGATCGACTTTTCAATATTTTTAACAGTATTAGAAGTGACTTCTCGCCTCTGTGCATACCAATGATTGCAACTACCCCTGTTTATCACTGTGACAGATATGGGCACTAATTAGATATTCTTTTATACATCCAACCAAATCCCAATTCTTTTGAAAATCAGAGCCTCCACTAAGCTCCTCAAAATGGCTTCCTCCTCTCAGAGAACGTTTTCAAGGCAGGATCTATCCTGCCATGAGGAAGCAGCGATGCTAAGGGTGCAAAGAAATAAATGCTGATGGAGAAAGCCATAACAAAACATGCTTTTGAAGCATAATTGTTGCTAAATATAAAGCGAGACGGCTGATTGTGTTGCTACAAGTGAATTAAGCAGTGGGCAGAAGACAACGCATCAGTGGCGACCGTGCTAACGAACTTTGTGCTGTGTTACGCACAGTCACAAGAGCTAATGAGGCAGGGGGCTGACCCAGCAGCTCTCAGCCCAGGACTTTGTCTGGCTCCTTGGGACCAGGCACAGAGCCACAAATATGAAACACGTGACATAGAATCATAGAATCATAGAATCATAGAACAGCCAGGTTGGAAGAGACCCACCAGATCATCGAGTCCAACCATTCTTGCATCCCCAGCAGGGAGCGTGGCCCCACTTGCCTCTGCTTGTGGGGTATCAGCCTGTATCCCCCCACCCACGCTCCAGCAGCACAAGCCAAGGATTATGAGAATGATTAAAGACCTTCCAGGAGAAATACTGGGCTGGTCATTCTCCCTGCCATGTCAGTTTGTGCAGTCGAGACTTGATGTGTTTCACAGGAAAGCGATGGGGTGATCCTCACCAGATGCTCCAGACCCTCAAAGGGTTCAAGGTCCCACCATAAAAATCTGCAAGACGTTCTCATTCCTCTCATTCCCAGGTAGCCCTGGGAACCCATCAGGATCAACACATATCAATAGATGTGAGAGTTAAGTGTAAATTTTCAAAACACCTTAGGACCAGTTCCTATATATTTATTACTCAGAAGAAAACTCAAGATTTTCATAAGCACTTTGCTTCTATTTAATTAAGAGGGAGCTCGTTTTTTTCAAAGCATTTCATAGATCCTACCCCACTGTGATACCATTGCTGAGCTCTTCTGGGAATCTGGCTGCAAGGGCGTGTGCTGAGCACTTGGAAAATCCAGCTCACTCAGATCTGGCAGGCTGATTTTGAAATAATATCTGGAAATCTAATTGCAACATTTGTAATAACTATCCATTTGCATATACAAAATCTGACTTTTGGCACGGATAAAACTTTCTTATACCTTTCCTTTGAAAATCTGATCCAGACTGTCTAGACAAGTCAAAAGCCTCATTTGTGCTTAATATTTTATGGTTTATTATTTTGCTTTCCTTTCTGATTAATTTGGAAAGATCTCTTAGCAAAGATGTAGTGATAGAAGGACTCAGTCTTATTGGCTACACGTATAATCCCTCTGCTCTGGTCACACATACCCTTGAAGTTTGCTTTAAAGCCTGCTCACACAAACCCAGCCTCATAAATCTAATTCTACCTACTGGCACGTGCTTTCAGACATCCACACTTCATCCAAACACGCAGTTTTTATTTCTTCCTATATGTTTTTTCCCCCCAACAGTAGCATTGTAAATGTTTAAGCAGGTGAACATTGTAGAGCTAAAAGAAACTTAAGTCTGTATTTGCTAAGCAAAGATCCCATGGCAAGACACTGAGACTCCTTTAAAAGGGTCTGCCTGCCTCTTTCTCTCTCTCTTTCTTACTCAAAACGCAGCTTTTACAAATATGACATCTTAAAATTAAAATGTTTGTTCTGAAAGTAATAGCCAAGATCATAGAATATTTATGCGATCATTAATATTTGAATTTTGAATAATGCATACTTATATTTTTCCGCAAAAGAACGCAACGTGTGTTTTATACCAAAGTCATATTGTTTTCCCTGTAACAAGTACAGAAGCATCTTTATTTGCATTACTCACTTGCAGGTATGTAATATCAGATTACACCGTTAATTCTCTTTGTTTCCTGGAAATATCTGTGTCAGGCTTTTTTCCCTTTGCATACAGAGGGTGCCCATATTCATAGCCTGTTTGAAATGCAGGAAAGTTCTATGCACTTAGCTGCTCGTTTTGAAACAGCTCCTCTTCTAATTCATCCTATTTCATTCGTCGTGGCTGCTTCTTACCAGAAGTTTTGTTTCTAGGAAATCTAAGCCGCCTCCTCCCACTTCATCAGTGATGGTTTATCTATGTGCAAGGACACAGGGCTGCATATCAAATAGCACTTCCATGCTCCGCCGTTCCCCATCACTCCTCGGGATGCTGATGAATGTGCTGACAGACAAAGGCTAATTGGCAGACTGTACGGAGTCAGTTTTTGATGACACAGGAGAAATAATAGGAGCCAGAGCAGGTAACAAAGAAAGTTTAGAGGGAATAATAACAGATACAGACACAGAGCGTTTCATGAGAGGAAATGCGGTGGGAGGGAACTGAAGGACCCAAGAAATGTACAAAAGCATGAAAGAGGGAAAAGGTAAAGGGGAGCTAACTGTGTGCTCACTGCTGTTAACACACACAGAGAAAAGGGCTCCCACAGGAAACTCAGTTTGGGATGGTACTTTCCAAACTGCAGTTTGGTTCAGCGACACATTTGCTTAAGGTTCGTGATTCCACTAAGCAAATTTCCATTTGCAAAGGAGCCTGGGCACAATATGTATTTTGTATTTCAAACAGAGAGTTCAATACGCAGCAATTTCACCTGATTTTCACCTTGAGACCTGCGTGTAGACATAGTTGTTATGAATGCAAACATTCATTAAAACATTTCGCTGGACATTCATTGGCAAACATAATTATTGTACATGATTTACGACCACAAATGCATTCATGGGGGTTTTGTGAGGCAACTCTGAGCACACGGACACAGAGTTAATTTGAGCACAGCCCAGATTTCACCCTCCCTCGCGCTCTCTCTCACTCTGGATTTCTATAGCACCCAGTTGAGCACAACTGCAAAACTTAAAACCCGAAGACAGGATTTTATGTGAAAATCACCTGAGAAAGACGATGCGAAGTAAAACCAATCCACTAAACACTCCACAGACAGTTCTTCTTTAATTGCAACTGATTGGTAAAGGATTTCCTATATTTAACTTTGTAATTAAAAGAAGATTGACACCCTCTAGTACATTCCCTCGTTAGAAATCGTGCACATGTTTCCAAAGCTGAATTTTGAGCCTTAGAAAACGCCTTTGAAATACTGGCTAACATAAATCACCGTTTAACTGCTCTTCTCAGTGAAAGTGCACAAGTTGAGGATACGGACCCGCGTCTCTGAATTGTCTGTGTAAGTACTTATTAGCAGAAACGTGGCGAGCGAGGGTTTCCCTGCTCAGCCAACTAATGGATGTAACTGACTGAAGAGGAGCACGTGCATTTAAATCAGTTTGGCCTGCAGCTGAAACCTTCCGCCTTAGTTTTTAAAGGGAGCCAGAGTGCTTGGCATCTTCTTCCCCAGCATAATCCCATCGAGCCAAACAGACTGCAGCCAGACAAAGCGTCTGCGCTGCTGCCTGTGAGCTTCCATCAAGGACTTAGACATCTCCCTGATCTAAACTCCAGTTGTAAATAACTGCAGGTGAAATATGCGCCCAGAATTATTGTTTTCCTCACCAAAAAAAAAAAAAAAAGTTGGCATTTGATCCTTTTCTTTCTCTTGTTTTTATTATGAAGCACAAACATGAAAAATACACCGTCTCACTCTGCACTGTGCACAGAGATATTTTACCCTTTAAGCCTCCAAAGAAATAATCAGGCCCAAGCAAATGACCTAATTACTGTGTCTCCATTCAGGGTGTCCCAGGTCAGCGTGCAGACGTACGCATAAAGGCAATAGCAGCTTTGGGAAATAATCTTCTTGATTATAAACCAGCCATATATACGTTCTCCTGTGTGCAAACATGTGCCACTCACCAAATAGAAGCACAAAGTCTTGCTAATTCTGTATCAAAATGGATTCTATTTGTATGTTTAAAGATTTTTAAAGCTATTTTTCTCCTAAATTGCACGCAACATAAGGCAATGGGAGTTAGGCTTTTCAAATCTAACCTTTGCATCACTCGATGTCTTGAAGTTAGATGTTTTTCACAGTAACTCACTCCTGAGGCAGCCGAATAATGCTCTCTGCTAAAACTAACAAATATAATCCCTGCCTTTACTTTTATTTTTCCAGTGTCCATAAGGCTGGAGGTTATTTTCAAACCTGAGCAGTTACTTCTGCGTTGAGGTAATGAAGAAGACGTGTCTTTTCCCTCTTCCCTCGGCATATGAATTGGATTTCTAAAAATTCACTGTAGTAATCGCAAAACACTGCTGCAAAGAATTACTTGATAAAACCTTTGGAGATTTCAACCTACCTTGTCCCTTTGTTTCATAACTAGAAGGAGTATAATGAATGCAGAAACTCAGTGAATAGAGCTCAGCAGGGCCTACTTTTTTTCTCATGACTCCTGTGATTATAATAATTTGATTTTATAGGTGTCTATCCTAAGACCCCAGCGAGGGAGCAATCTGTACTGAGTCATGAACTTTCACATCATTAAATCTCTCTACATTTATTTTAAACATATCAAAAGTGTCAAATAACTTTAGATCTACTAAATTTTATTTGCATTGGGTAAAATGAAGTTTAGCCACTCGGGAAAAGAAATGAAATGGTTTCCTCAGCGTCAGGAGAGCAGTTGGGCTCTGAAGTCTGCGTGATTTCACCCGTGCGGCAGCATCGTCTGAACGGGCCAGGACACATGTTTACAAGGACAGGAATCTGAGTAATTTCCTACCAGTCTGAAGGGAATATTAAACTCTTCTGTCAGCTGGATGCGTATTATTTATGTTCCTTTTTTTGTTGTTGTTGTTGTTGATTTCAAAAAGTATTTCTTTGTTGGTTCAACGCTGACTCCTGATAGAAAGTGATGAAATGCCCAATATGTTAAAAAACCTTATCACTAAATCAGAAGCGGAACTATAAATTTTGGCTTTTGAAACTGAACTGACTGTTGAGGATCATTTTGCTCCTGAAATATTACAGCAGTGATCAATTTGCTGTAAAATTAAACAGTTTAGCTCTGCAATCTATAGATGGAAAACATGTTGTTCTTGAGCAAAGTTTATGCCCTGCCCAAGGGATAAATTAAATTTTATGAGTAAGACATGCATTATTATAGGCTTATCTGTTTAACATATCATTCTTTTCCACATCACTATTATAAATATTTTTAATCATACATTTGATCTCTTGTGCATATATTGATATGGTAATCCCCCCCCTGCCCCCCTCAAAAAAATACAACCAAACACAGTTAATTCATCACAGAACAGTGGTGAATATTCCAATCTTCCTAAGAAATATGTTGAAGATTGAAGTGGAGGCGCTTAAAATTGGGGCTACTTTGCAGCCATTCAGCAGAATAAAATTTTCCTGAAGTGAAAGTAGGGGTGGAGCTACATTACCCATTTTTATTATGTTTGTTATTATTGGATATTTATATTGCAAGACTCTAATCAAAACTTGGGGCTGCAATCTAAGACAATCCAGTTACAAAAGTTAGGGGAAGCAGTCAAATGTATTCATTTCATAGACTTGGTACTGGCTTTAGAAATTTCTGCTGATTTTCCCTAAATTGTATAAACTCAATGCAAAGTGCTCAGACTGACTGTCACCCCGGCTTTCAAACACTGGGCAGCTCCTCTCTGAGGTTTCAAATATAATGGATCTTCTGAAGGAAAGAGAAAGGAGAGTGAGAAGCTTTGAATCGTTTGCCTTCCACATTCAAGAGACAGCATGGAGAAGACCCTTAAGGTGTTTGTGGGAAGAGGTGTCTGAGGAGTCCTGATGCAGCGACAAATAAAATCATAGGGATAATCAATCATCTGTTCAACATTTACATTATGTGACTCCGTAGTGTCTAAATTAGAAGCAGATGAACTCCACTTACCCACATTTGCTACCAGTCACATCACAGAATCATAGAATCACCAGGTTGGAAGAGACCCATCGGATCATCGAGTCCAACCATTCCTATCATCACTGGATATATTTTTTTAAATGGCAATATTGTAGGAACAGAGTTGAAATGAAGGTGGAGAGTCAGTCATCTCCAATATCTGGTTGTATGGGGTTTTTTTAGCTCTCGTTAAAGCAGATTAAGGGGGATATACTAAAACCATCAATTATGAGTTATTTTGATAGGAATGGTTGGACTCGATGATCCGGTGGGTCTCTTCCAACCTGGTGATTCTATGATTCTATGAATCCACCAGGTCAGTTTGAATGGGAAAAGCAAACAGTAAAGACGTCTTAATTCGGATACTTGCTCACCAGTCGCCTTCAGCATCTGTCACCTCCCCTTGATGCTGTCCACGGTGAATATTCCATCACACCGGCTTATGTGAAACCTCTCCCCATATGCAATTCTGACTACAGATACATGCAAATTCTACTAATTGCATTTTGAACTATGCAACTTGCCTCTTTAATCAGCTTTGAAAATCTCAAGCGTGGGTCCTTGTAACATTATCTTCATGGCTGACAGCCCTTTTCTGCTCTCACCGCCCACTTGCTTCCTCTCAGTCACACAGAACATCAGTCTTCTAGTTTTTTGGTGACATGGGTATCACTGACATATTATTTCTAGTCATCTTAATCTGCACTTGTTTCTTGCTTTTTTCTTTTCTGTAGCATATGCTCCCATCATCTTTCCTAATCGACATAAATACTTCACGCAGGCACATTTCAAACTGTATTTTAGGCTGTCTATAATATGTTTCCATGTGAATAACCTTTTCCCATTTTTATGGAATGAGGAGTTTAAGGTGAATAACCTCGTAAAAAAGAGGGGGAAAAGCGCAACTCCTTCAAGGTGAGATCTATTCCAGGGTGGGGAAATTGCTGGATGATGCACTGCAGGGACACTCTCGCCTTGCCAGGAAGGTGTACGTGGGTAACTTGCCTTCCTCGCTGGGGTGCTGGGAGGATTAATCAGTGAGTGTTTTATAGACAGTGGAAGTTGAAAATAGCTAAAGAATTGCTACGTGCAATTGTCTTATTCTATGCCTGCACTTTATATTCAAAGGTGAGCTGATCTGAGGAGACGACGCAGACGTCCCTCATTATCCACCTTCTCCATCATGGCAAGGAAGTTCTTCAAAGGTGCATCCACCTCAGGAATACACTGCCAACATGAAATTGCTGCGGGTGTATAAATGAGCTACCTTCTCAGGCCTTTTGGTAAGCTTTAATTCTATTTTCATAAAATCTCTTCTAAAATACTGCTCTCTGGGGCAGGCACAGTCTGTGTGATCTGTGTTTGTACAGCTTGGTGAGACCTTGAGCTGTGACTCAGTGTCCTGCATACTAACCCATAAAAACAAAATAAAAATATAGAAAAATGTTACTTGCTGAGCAGTTGTATTAGGCAAAAGATTCAAGTCCTAGAAAAAAAGAAGATGAAGTAAAAGATAAAGTAAAACAAGACATTCTAACTAGTGCTTGTGAGGGATGTGGTGCTGTTCTGAAATAGTGCTAAGAACTGATTTGTAACCAGTTTCTGAGCACAGATGTTTACCTGCACACTACGGGAGAGTCACTGTACATCTGGATTTTAAGACTCTGTACTGCAATCACAGTGATCATACACAAATAGGAACTATTTGAAAAATGAACACATAATAAAACAGTGTTTTCCAGATCCGCGTTCTGTCGGCAAACGCCTGGGGCAAAGAGAAGTGAATAACATATTTCAAAGATGATGTGATACAACTGTTTTGTACATTAAAGGTCTAGAGAAGACAACACTGAAATGTTAGAAAGAAAGAAAGAAGGGGGTGGATGATCCCTGTGCTCCAGCATGGAAGGAGGCTCTTCGACTGATCTGTGAGTAGCATTCCTATTTGGAAGATGATCATGTTTTAGATAAGATGATTACCTATATACATGTATGAAGAACGTCTTAAGAGGTAATTCCTCTAAAATACTTTTTAACTGAACACATTTGAGAGTGTTGACTATCTGGTTACTGATTTTATAGCCTTAAAGAGAATTATACTGATTAAATACTCCATTTCTACTCATATCTGTAAATCCCTGCTAACACAACTCTTTAATCGCAAAGAAAGCTGTTCCCTCTGTGTACAAACCCCGGAACTAGAGGAGCAATGTGAGGCTCCCATGGTCCAAGAGGAGGAGGTCAGAGCCTTGCTTGCTCAACTGGACACCCACAAGTCTATGGGCCCAGACGGGATTCACCCCAGGGT
>WAAB01003927.1:1535-54871 GCA_013389865.1 Piaya cayana | reverse complement strand
ATTAGGAAGAAGTTTTTTACGGAAAGGGTCATTAGGCACTGGAATATGCTGCCCAGGGAGGTGGTTGATTCGCCTTCCCTGGAGGTGTTTAAGTTACGGGTGGACGGGGTCCTGAGGGACATGGTTTAGTGTTTGATAGGAATGGTTGGACTCGATGATCCAGTGGGTCTCTTCCAACCCGGTCATTCTGTGATTCTGTGAACTCAAATTCTAGTCTGAAGATGGGAGGATAGCGTGAGCCATCCTGAGTGAGATGACAACTGGAGCCCACGGCTCTGAGAAATCTGCAGCCAGCAGACCTCAGCCGTACTAGATGCCGTTTATGTTGTACCTTACAAAATATCCATTAAAATCTTACAACGCAGCACGTGTGCAATTTCTCCTCCGTAAAAGCCATCCCACATGAACTGCTCAGTCACTGAATTCCTGAACTACTTATGCACTGCGGGCAAGCATGAATTATTGTAACAGGATATTAACAAAGACTTCAGCTCCCTGCACTGAAACCAGTGACAATTTGCCACGATCTTCAATGAAAACTGGAATTTGCCTCCAGATGGGACAGCAAAATACATTCATACTCTTCCTTGTCTCTTGGAGAAGAACAAGACAAAGGAGGTGGTTCCAGGACTCTGATATCTCACACAACTCAACTACACTTGATTATTATTTGCTCCTCACAACCTGAAAAGAAACCTACTACCAGATTTGTCTGTCTCAACCCTGCTGAAGCTGAATACTTTCATACATATGTATGGATAGCTTAAGTTTTTATGAGCATAATTTGGGCTTTTCAAAATAGTGACACAATAACAAAGCAAAATTGAGACACGCATGTAATTTGAATACTGATTTAGTTTTATCTCTTCCTGGGGCTGGCACTTTTGATGCTGCTCTTTTCCATTCCATCTTCTTTCTGTTCTTATTTCCCAATGAATGGAATTAGTTCGAAGTGCATTTGCTACTTCTACCAGCCAAGTATGAAACCTGAAGAAATATATATACCTGTGACCTCCCTAAGAATTTTGGACAGTTACTTGTTTACTCCTAGCTCTGAGTTTCCTGCTGACTATTTCAAGACGTGTTCCCGATCCTCTTTTCAAATAGGAAAATCAGCACTGCCAGATGACTAGTGCCATGTTTCATGGCATTTTCAGTACCATAAGCCCTGATTTTTATTTAAAGCAACGCAGCATTTCAAGGAGGTTATTGCAAAGGATGCCATCTGCTTATATTTCAGGTTAAATACCCTCAGTGAGCTGTTTGCATTGATTTGCAGACTCAGGGCTCCCCTGGAGTGAAAAGAAGGCACTCAACCAGCTGCCTACTGGGTCACATAGTCAGGTTCATGTCTGCCTCTGCTGCTGGATCATCCTGCAAGTTCGGACTGATTAGAGGGTGTTCTCTTTCATGAAGCACTAGGTGTGATCAACTCTGCAACGTCTCCTCACCCTTTATTGAGGTGTATGAGTAACAAGGAAAACCTGTCACACCTACACCACAGTACAGGAGCCCCTCGTATTCGGTGGCAGACAGATTTGAACACTTCAGCATTGCAGGGAATCTGATCCTAAAAATTATTCATGAAAACTACCCAGATAATAATTTCAAAGAAAAAAACTAAAAAATAAAAAGTTGAGGGGCAATCTACGAACAGAAAAAGAGGGTTACATTCATCTAAGAAATTATTTGCAGATTGAATAATCCATGGGAAATATAGGATGTGTTTAAAGGGGTTTGATTTGATGTGTCAGACTCTTCTGGAAAGTAAAGCTATCTCGGACACTTTGCATTTTTCAACGTATCATCTCAGTGCGTTACCACTACACAATTCCTACCTGGGACCAGATGCATGGTTCTTGTCCTTGACACCAGTCAGTACCTGATGCTACAGGGAAAGCCACAAGAAAAGTCATAGAATCATAGAATCACCAGGTTGGAAGAGACCCATCGGATCATCGAGTCCAACCATTCCTATCAAACACTAACCCATGTCCCTCAGCACCTCGTCCACTCGTGCTTTAAACACCTCCAGGGAAGGTGAATCAACCACCTCCCTGGGCAGCATGTTCCAAGTCTTGCAACTGGTTTATTCCATCTCTATGTAACATTTGATAGGAACGGTTGGACTCGATGATCCAGTGGGTCTCTTCCAACCTGGTTCTATGATTCTATGAAGCTCCTTACATTGAGCAGAAGCTGAAATAAAAGTTTCTTCAAAACTCTGTTCCTAACCTGGCAGATATTTCTGCAGGTTTGAATTTTCATAATGTGAGCAGAGATTCTCTCACTTCTTTAAAGTTAAGCAGATGTATAAACCAAGTGCAAGAGCACATGTGTGTATCACTTACTGATCACCTTATCATCTGAAGTGTTACATCATGGATATATTGACCTAAAATTATTAATATATAAATGTAAGGATATCTAAGACCTTTTCAAAAGCTGTTAAACACTTGGCTTCAACCTATGGCAAAGAGTTAAACTCAGCAACAGGACTGAGTTTATTTTAACTTTGGATAAAATTTTCAATATGTACATGAAAGTAGGCTGAGGTGCTCAAATGCAATTGAAAGCCTGGCAATTTTAATACAGAAAGTAGGTAACAAAAGCAGCATATGAGTCTTCGTAAACAGAGGTTTTGAAACAAATTTAATAATAGACTTTTTAAACTCTCAAATCACTGTCAGAGCATATATACGTTAAAAGACCTATAAATATATTTTAAAACAATCTATTTTCCTTCCACTTAGCTGCCAAGATCTCCATTAGGAGGTTTGTGTTTCCTTCCAACATTAAAGGATACCTCTAACATCTGTAGCGACGAACGGTGAAGAGTGTCAGTTCTGCTTCTGAAACAAGCAATGCCGCCATTTGAAGGAGGAAAAATGTGAAATAATGAATATGCCTTCGGAGAGCAGCCTGTTATATAAGAGAAAATGTGCAAAGCCTCTTGCTAGGTTTGATCTTCTGAGTTTCTTCTAGACGCCTGTATGGGGTGTGGTTAATTACACAAAACTTGGTCAGTGGGAAAAGTATCGCCCAGGGATGCTGAACCCAAATATCAAGTGTCACAGAGCACATTGCGAGGACTTTATCTCACGGTTCCTTCCTTTCGAGTATCAGGGAGGAGAGAAGGGGATCACATTAAAACTGGGGCAGCCGCGACTTGAAATACTGTTTGCTTTTTTTCCACAAAGGTTCTGAGAAAGAAGAGAGGAATGCTATGTTCACTGGGGATTTGGGAGATTCACGATCACTTCTCTTCTCCACAATTGCTTTCCCTCTGTGCTTCATTTCCCTATCAGTAAAGGGAAGCAGTAGCACTTCCTGATGTTTTAATAACCATCAATAAACAGGTGGGCATGCTAATGATTGCAGAGCGCTCAGTCATTATAATAAAAGGGAGGCTTGTACAACCATCGCAGGGCAATAAAAACAACGTCTGCAGGAGCTTTACTGGAGCCACAGTACAGAGCGCCACAGATCCTGCTCTAATAGGATGGCCAATATTTTACTGTTGCAAGTATCTTTAAAAAAAAAAAAAATCCCCATGTCTAATCTATATCCAGGCAATGTAAAAGGATCTGCAAAACTTCCAAGGCCAGGAGAACGCACAAACAGCATTTTCAGGTAAAGCCATCTCACTCCTCATTTCAAGTAGAAAACACAAACAGCCCATGCTGAGTGTTTTAAACTGTGCAAACGATGTCTAACACTCAGAGACAAGGCTGGTAAACACTTAATCTGCCTAAAACTGTAGAAGATATTTAGCATGAAGGCTTTTCACAAATATTTCAAATGTTCACAAATTTTATGGGGAAAATTTCCTGGAATTATGCATAGAAACATGTCTTCCTTAATCTAGGTTGGATGTCCTGCCACTTTTACAAGTAAAAATGAACACAGACTTCAGTGATATTCCATCTTGAAAATTAAAAAAACCAAGAAAACCAGTTTTTACAATTTTTTTTTAAAGTGTACTTTAATTCCAGAACTATTTTATCTAGACGTACTTATAAGTAGTTTCAATTGATTTGTGAATGGGATAGTTTTATACCCAAACACAAATATACAAGAGTGTGTGTCATTTATAAATACACAGGGGTATTCAAAGGACAATATTTGCAGATTTGAAGTTTTCTAAAATGTTTCAAAGACAGAGATTGTGCTTAAAAAGAAAGATTATAAACTGCTTGATGCTCATCCTTAACTACAATGAGGGGGGAGAAATCAGTGTTAATCTTGCTGCTCAGTCCTTAATTAATTTTATATTTTGCTTAGCTTTTCCTTTTTCAGCATGTATATAATTTTCGATGTAAGATACGCATGGTTTTACATTTATTATCCGCATATGTGCTCAGCCCAAACTGCTAATTCATCCTTAATTTTTTTTTTGGTTAAAGTTACACGCTTAATGTTATTTTAACATAAGGCTTTTTTGTAATGTAATGATATTTAATTTGCATTAGCACAAGTGACATACAATAGATCATGCTATTATCATGATTGATATCAGATGAACTGGCATAAATTCAACGTTATAAATTGAGCCTATAAATGAAACTATTATTTTACAGGAATTACTGTAGTAGAAAGGCTAAGGACCCTCAAGTCAACCTTAGTCAAACCCACTCTTTAGAGTTTTATATTTTATGCCTGCAATAAATGCTTTTGTGAAAGCCCATAACCTGCAAAAAAAAAGTCATTGGAAGTCTATTAATTATAATAATACTATCCAAAAAGCTGTGAGGGCTTATTTTTGTGACATCACTCTTTGATTTCTTACTGCCTTAAATTATCCCTTTGTTGGCTGGGTGAGGGTAACAGTCACACTTTTGTCATTAAATATAAGGAGTTTTAAAGCCTGATCCACCTTAGCTCTAATTGATATTGCTTTCATTTGGCAGATAGTGACCTGATTTATAATTTAAATATGCATCATTATATGCACCTCTTCTGTATAATGAAAAAGCGAAGTTACTCTCATCTTTTCCCGCAATGTTAACATCAAGGAAAAGTATCTTTCTTTTTTCCTTTTATACCCAGAGCCTAATTGAAAACTGTTCATTGAATTTCAACATGATAGAAAAGTCTTTTTATCTCTCAATTTGTCCATTAGCTATTATAATTGAAGTATCTGCTACACAGCTGAATTGATATTGTTCTTGTTTAAATTCGGGATTTCTCTAAATCTTCTATGAGGCATCAACTAAAAAAATATGGGTTAGGAGACATTAGCTAACAATATTGCCTAAATGGGACATTAGACTAGCACTCCACATGTGTAAAGCTACAGAAAGTAGGAAGTCATCTAATTTTACTGGAGAACGTGTTGCATAATAATCTTAACAGCATGACCATAAGGTTTGCTAATTGCCACATCTGTTTAACAGCTGTCAGATGTTTGCCATATGCTGCCATCAATATTACAACAGAGAACATTACAGGGAGTTTTATTGTGTTCGACTGTTATTTATTTGCCACAGACATTACCACAGCCAGTGACGTCTATTTATGTTAGATCACTAATTATATTTTTAAAGCTGCATGCGAAACCTAGGTTTTTCGGCTTCCTCAGACCCCATTTCTGATGACGTAACTAATAACTTTTTCCTTACAGATCTCTGAATTGATTTGTAAATTCCTATCTCTTGTTATGGTAAATTTTTTTTTTTCAAAATATTTATGCTGGTTTTGAAGGATGTTTCTAAACCCAAGTTGTGTTTTAATGATGATGTTTGCAAGAACTTCTTTTTCAAATAACTCACTTCATCCCAAGTGTTTATTCACCACGACACAGGTCAGGGATGGAAGATGCTGCACTTTTAGACCTCAGAAGGTTGGACACCCCAATTCTAGGCCCAAACCTGCTCCTGACTCACTCTGTGACCTTGATTCATTGTATGAACTTAATTCTGATTTGCTGATCTGTAAGCTAAAAACCTGCAACATCTGCAGCATCAAAACTCATTCATTAAATGTCCGCAAAAAGTAAAAGGAACTAGGGCACTGTTACCATTAAAGGGTCTAAATACAGCTGATCTCTGCTCTTCTTTTAATCATTCTTTCAGAGATTTTTTAAATCACTTTTTTCAACCAGTCTGCGCGTTACTTTTTCGTTAAATGTAGCTACTAAAGCAATGAAATAGGGAAGCAGAGATTGACAAAGTGCAGACTAGGCAAAATATGCATGATGTGATTTAATATGAGTTGATAGGTGTCACCGATCTCTATTATAAATAGACTGTGCGAATTCCATATGATGTATTATTTATCCATTGTAGATGCCTTTTTGTTTCATTAATAAACCTGGAAATCAGACGTATACATTTCCAATGATGAGGGTTTGGCAATACAAGGCGTTGTGGCATTTGTCTGCAATTGCTCAATTATTTTGATTATTTTCTTCTTCCTTCTCCATAAATGATTAATGCTTGAAATGTTTGTTCAAGAGATTTTTCTGATTCTAGCTCATTTGTCCAGCTGAATTCTTTTTTTTCTTCTCTAATGAGAGAAGATTACAGCAGTGTAAGGACTCCCACTTTGACCTGAATTCTGGTTCCCTCGAGATATTGCACTGGGACATAACATATAGGTCCTCTGGCTTAGGTTTGTGCTCAAATGTGAGGTCTGAGAACTCTTGCAAATCTCATTTTGAATCTCCCTCAAAGCCAAAACTCTTAAGCTGCTGTTCCACCTACAGTTAAAAATATTTCCCTGGTATTTCTATGCTTCAGAGAGCTAAGAAAATACATTGCTGCTTATTTGGATAGGAAAGGATTTGAATTTTTTCACATTTCTGAAAAGAAGAGCAAGCAGCAGCTAGTATCTTCCCTTCACTCTTTCTGAAGATGCTCAAGCAAAGATATCCTTGAAGACATCAAAGGGTAAAGAATTTAAAATAAAAGGCAAAGCTGGGGATTGTTGCAGGAGCTACACTGTCAAGCCTCAGGTACTCTAAGATGGGTGAGGTTGGCAGGAGAGGTCAGTGAAGGACTGAACGGGGCTGAGAGTTCAGCCAGCACATGCCTAGGGGAGAAGGAGGTGCTCAACCCCCATGAGAAATCAAGCTGCCTAACAAGAGTGCTTCCATCAGTAATCTGAAATTTGTCTGCCTTCTACATTTGATCTCCTTATTTTCTTCTTATATGCCTTTTTAATGCTGTTTGTAGCCATTTCAATTATGTGATTTCCTTATCTGTATACCATTGAGAATACCGTACAAGACTTTATAAACAGCTACTAAGTTTATCTGACTGTCATTTGGTTTTCATTATGCAAGATAACAATCTTCCTCATATCTTATAAGAAGATATAATGTGATTGTTTCTAAGCAGGGAGGGGGGAAAAGTCTAGTCTGCATTATCCTCAGCCCTCTAGTATTTGTAACGTCGACAGTGTTAGCACAATCTCCAACATTTTTCCTTGCTGTGGCCCAGGAAGAATTATCTGTCTTTTTTTTTTTTTGGTGTTTACTGCTATCTCCTCCTTTTCTCCATTTTAGACACAGTGAGTTTCTTATCTGGAGCATGGTAATGTGGCCACAGATTTGCCTATATTCAGTCTGATCGTTCCTAACTGTTTCGTGGGGCTCATGCACCGAAGGGAAGGATGAGAGGCAATTGTCAACAGTTCGCTGTATTAAATATGGATAGATATTATTCATGTAATTTGACAGTTCTTGACTTTCAGCTGTATAATGACAGTGAAACGGCAGGAATTTCAACAGCCGAACTTCTGTCTTACTTCAAGATAAGCTTATCAAGTGTAGCCTGAATCCATTCAACTCCTAAGCAGATCAAAACCCACGTCATGCTGAACTGCTGTGCTGATTCCTGCTTCCTACTATTGCTTTACATGTCCACATGGTCTTAGTTGTTTGCCATCTTACAGTTATTTTGCAAGGTTTTTAGGAGACAGACTGTCTCTTGTATTTGTTCAGCACCTTGTACAGTGAAGCCATGGATCCTGCTCGATGCCACCAAATGCTCACATAACATAAATAGCGTGTAATGAAGTGATAATAGGTGATGGTCAGCCCTTCTATTTTTTTCCCCTCTTCATCAGTTATGCAGTTGATGTACAAAGAGTAGCTGCTTTGTTTGGTTTGCCATAACATGAAAAAGCACCCTGAAGCTTATCCTGTGCTATTTATTCCAGAGATGCACTGGGATCGCTGAACAATACGCAAGAACCGTGTATGTCACTCGGGTTCTCCCTCCACCACAGCAGTGTGGCAGCTGCAGACTAAACAATGTCTTTAGGTTAAGGACTGATCAAGTGTCTGTGGAATTCCCGTGTTCCCTGATGTGCCTTCCAGATTACTACACTCTTTCCAAACTGGTGGGATTTGGGAGGGAAGAATAGTGGATTTGTAGAACTTTTGGCAGTTGAAACTTCAATTTATTTTTCTTTTTAAATAAAAAAAAAANTCTAATTTATGCTCATTAAATCATTACTGATGTGTTTGTCATCTCTGAATTTGGTCACTTTTTGAGTACAGTTTCGAGCAGCAGTAAACAAAAATTCTCATTATCAGAGTATCATGATAGAGAACTTCTACAATTTCTCAGCAAACAGTAGGAAACGCTTTGCTATTTGACTTTTCACTATAATATGTTGATAGAAATATGACTTCAGGTTTCAGAATTAAAGGCATGCCTCAGTGGTTTGGTTTATGCATTCATAATTATATTTACAGTTAGAAATAATGTAATCAGGAAAATAATTTTTTCTTATTGGCTGAGTGCACAAAATGAGTTGGGAAGAAAATGTATTTTTAAGCCATGCCTTCTTCCCAACAATTTAGGATCACTTTAGCTTCATCTCCAACACACATTAGGAAATTATAAGCTAATGAAGTCCATATGGGTTAGTATTACAGCTAAAGGTTGCTGGGTCTCTCACTCGATTCTCTTTTGCACAGCAAAGCTCAAAATGCAGAGGACACAATAACAGGACATAAAATCATTGGGGTGACTCTGCAGAGTTACACCATGCAATGGTTCCCTGTAAATATTTTAATTCATTTATAACAGAAAAGCGAAGCTTTAAATGAAAAAGTGGATGGGGAGGGGGTGCCCGGCATCATGTAATTGAGAATTCACGTGCCCTGCTAGGCAGGGTTAATGGGCATTGCCCTGCAGTAAACCGGCTCCCGTGAATCCTTGAAATGTCAAAGTGGTACAAAACAAGACTGTGATCCAGGTCCTTCTGGTGCTAAATGGAGGCTGCAGGGCAGCTCTGAACCCAAATGCATAATTTGTAGACACAGGATGTCATTTACAATTGTTTACCTCTCATTAAAACTAATCAGAATGGCTTTCTGTGAAAAATTGATTTTTAATTGGAAAAGTTACATCTGTGAAGCTGTTTCATTTTTCCTTGAAAAGCTGGAAATGTTTTGTTGTGAACTGGTGAAAAATGTCTTTGTTTGCTGATAGTTTCAAAAGCACTGAATGACCTTTTTTATCTCCAGTTTTTGGCCAAAATTAGCAATGAAAAATAATTGTTTGTGTGCTTTGCACAGTAATTTTGGTCAAAAAAAGTTATTTTCCATCAAAAATAAACTTCAAGGGATATTTTCGCTTGCCAGATTGAGAGGTACATTAATGCTGGGATGCAAACAGGAGGGCAGGCTCGTACAAGGGGCTTCCACACTTCTCATGATACTTTTCAACAAGACTGTCACTAGCGGCACAAGGTGCAGCAATGTCAGTTTTAATTAAAACCTTTTGTTTTACCTACTGCACAGAACAGCTGCAGCACAAACTGAGAAGCAAAGGCACCACTACACGTGCAAGTTCAGGTTTTGCTGAACGTAAATAGGAAGCAATGCTAATGTGAACCCCACACAAAACTGTTTCATCCCATATATTCTAGAAAATTTCCATCATTTCTGCCTGAAATGTTTCATGCAAACTTTTGCTGATTTTCAAAGAACATCAGCTAGAAAGAAATGCAGGTTTCGGGTTGTTTTTTTCTTAAAAAGTGAAAGACAACTGACTGTTTCATGCTTAGATGTTTGTGTGGCCTATGAATCATTGCTTGATAGCTTTGGTAAGTACCCCACAGAATTTGCTGAATCTAATTCAGTAACAATTACACATTTAAGCTTGCTCCTCAGGCTGGTAGTGGCTGTTTACTGTTACATATGACACTCAAACTTTGAAGACACTTAAGATGAAGAGATTTTAAGTAACAGCTGTATATAGCAAGTTCTTTTTGAAATTCAGTGTGACTCAAAGATATGACTATACCAAATCTTAACCCTCCATAAATAGAGGGTAACTCTTTCTCTGACCCTGAGCCTCAGGACTGCCTCTACGCATCTCTCCCTGCTGATCTGACCCCTCTACTCTCTTTTGGGATGTCCAGCCTTGTATTTTGGTCAGAGTAGGTCTCTCTAATGCTCTTAGCAGCAGAGTCAAAAGAACAGCCTGGAGTAAAAGACAGTCCTGGGCAACACAAGTCCAAGAGGGAATGGCCTCAAGCTCCATCAGGGGAGGTTTAGGCTGGACATTTGGAAAAAATTTTCCACAGAAAGGGTCATTGGGCACTGAAACAGGCTGCCCAGGGAGGGGGTTGATTCGCCTTCCCTAGAGGGGTTTAAGGTGCAGGTGGACGAGATACTGAGGGACATGGGTTAGTGATTGATGGGAATGGTTGGACTCGATGATCCGGTGGGTCTCTTCCAACCTGGTGATTCTATGATTCTATAAACTTTATGCTGACCCATCACATAGGATACATTTTGCCTGGACTTGCGTGCCCATTCAAGTATGTACAGAATAAGCTGGGTGAGCAGGTGTGATCCTGAAGGAGTTAAGTCATCTCCTCTTCCCCAGTGATTGAAATGGGGCTGGAAGTGGGCACCACAAGCCAGGGGTGGGCCCTAATCTCCTTGAGGACCCACTATTAGGTAATTGCTACAGGGTATGAGAAACTGGTGTGTCTGATAGTCCTCGTCTTATCAGTCTGAGCTGCAGCTGTGAGGAGGTGAGCAAAAATGCCCTTTGAAACAGCCATGGGAGTGGAAAGGCTACTGTGGGGCAGCCAGCCCGGCCTCACCGCAGCCTCCAGGCCCCACAGCAGAGCAGGGCTGGATGATTCCCAACCCCTTCCACCCAAAATCAACTAAGTGTGCAAAGCTGATTTACATAAATGGGTTAATTGAAACAGAGTAGGGAGTGTTTGCAATGACTACCCTGCATGAGAAGCCATGACAAGCACCTAGAAATAGGAATATCTTGGAGCGGCTGGAGCTGCAGGAGGACATTTGCCTCCAGCCTCACTCCCCCTTTGCCTCGGTTTCCCCTCATGTGAAATGCAGGTGAGTAAACACATTAATCACCAAGGAGGGGGAGATTTTTAATTAAATAATGATGGTCAACTTACTCTAAACTGAAAAATTACTAATCTGCTATGCAATGTGTTTTTCTTTCTCTGCTTGTTTTCCAGAGATTTGTTTGTTTCTTTGTGAGCATCTGCAAAAACAGCCTTGCAAGACGTGCATCTCATTTTCACAAGAACTTTATGAAAACCCCAGGGAAGAGTATTTATATTACCTGAAGTTACCTTTATATCATAAGATATAGGTAGCAACTAGTCAAAAGGCACAAAGGACCTTTGGAACTTAAGCTTGTTAGGTGTTCTGCTTAATACAGCTGAGCAAGATGTTATACTGTCATTGAAGTTTTCAGAGCTAGGCTATGCTGTTTAAAATGGAATTTTGCACTAATGAGCCTAAAATAAAATAATGTGTGGAAGGAGATTTCAAAGTATGCTCAATTCTATCAGTCGTTGCGTATAAAGAGGAAAAAAGTTACAAATACAACCAAACAGCACCCTCCTCTGGTCACTAACACCCACGGAAACACTTCAAAAATACAGATTTTGCACAAGTCATAAAAGCAATGCTGGTCCTAAAGGAGAAAGGGAGAGAAGGTAAGATGCTGGAGATAACATTTCACATATCATCTTCTAAGAAAAACATAGAAAGTCTTACTCTGCTTTTATTTTTCTGTAGGTTTTGTGTTAAATCATAAAAAAATAACAGAAAGCTTATTTGCTTCAAAAGTAGATCGCAGTTATGAAAGGTTTGTTTTCATCAGTTTTATCATCTCTGTAAGACCTTCCAGGTGGGTTATCCAACAGATCTGGATTACTAACTTTTTGTATCCAATAGATATTTCATTTTTTTCCATCTTCAAGCTTCTAATAAAAAGAACACCTTTTTTTCCCACTGTATATATATAGAAAACAGTTTGTGGAGTTACATTTTGTTCTGTCATTCTTTATGAACAAATGTTTTTAATGTGTTTTATATTCTGCCTTCTTCAGGAAAATGCTCTTATGTTTCTGATTCTTGACTAAATAGAATTAACTTTAAATTTCGAGTTTCCAATGCACATCTAAAATTCACTTTCAATGAACATGCTGCCACAAACTCATGAAGCCAGATAGTACATGAATGAATGTGTTACTGGATTCCTGGAAAAGAAACACATGTGACCATGGGGAATATTGCCATGATAAAGATTTAACTGTAATATGAAACTGCGTAGTAGTTAAAGTTTGGATAATATTTCCTGATAAATAGCAATATGTTTATACAGCTCAAACAGAGTTCTTTGCACACTTCTTCTGACACATAAGATTTGGAGTCCTACATCTTCTCTGTGTTATGACTGCCTTTTAATTAAAATATGCACGCAAAGTGTCCGATATACTTTGTTTATCATTCTAACAATATTAAAAGTAATCAACAATAGCATAAAAAGAAACTCAGTTCTTCCTCACTTCAGTAATCCCATTAAAATCAGAATGGGACTTTTCTTGTAAGAAAAACCTGTAGTTGCGAGGAGCAATAATTACACAATACAAAAGTTGTTTGGGGTTTTTTTAATCTATCATCAGCTAATCTAGCTGAAGACATCTTTTGATTTAAAAGCTGAAGAGGTTTGATGTCTCATAGCGAAGACATAAGCAGAAGTCCTTCTGACTGTCATCTGACAGTAAAACATTCCTCTTTTATGGACCTTTGCACAAGCCACAGTTGTGTGAAGAGGAAACCTGATAAAGTGGTTTTGTGGCAAATTGATGGGCCTGGCTTATAGTGAAATTCTGCAGCCTCTTCTATATGCACAGCCTTCGTGAAAGATGGTAAGATTTATAGAGAAAAACTGAAGGAAGCAGATTATTTTTTGTAAGCTTTGGAGTGTATGAATTAATAAATTCTTGTTGTCCTGGCTCTTAGGAATTTCATTCTGTCTAAATTTCAGTTTTGTTTTC
Organism: Piaya cayana; assembly: GCA_013389865.1. Taxonomy (NCBI): domain Eukaryota; kingdom Metazoa; phylum Chordata; class Aves; order Cuculiformes; family Coccyzidae; genus Piaya; species Piaya cayana. The sequence goes on along the minus strand of WAAB01003927.1, from coordinate 41,575 downwards.
TACTTTCCCTCCCCGGCAGAGTCGAACCTGGGAATAGCATCACTCAATGGCTCGTTAGTTTGATAAAGTGGCGTAAGTGACTACAGCTACAATGCATACTTCTAGCTCAGAAGCATTTATAGGTCTCGAGGGAATTCTGAAAAACACCAGAAAGTCTTTAGGTACTGAATCACAGGCAAGTATTTTGAATCTTTAATTTTTTTTTATATATTCTTTTCTATGAGGATGTCAGAACTAAAATATGGAATATGCTTTTCCCACTTGGTTTCTATTACTTGTAAAGCATTCAAAAGCTTCTAGAATAAAATTACCTCTATACCCTGCTAGGGAGCAGGCAAAATTCCACTGAGTACCAAGGGAGTCCCTCTGCTGGTGTTGCTTTCCATTTTTAACCCAAGTATAATAATAAAAATGACTAAATATTAGACTGGAGCCGTACAATCTTAGATGCAGCATTTATTTGTTATCATGTTTATCCCAGTGGAGTTTTCTTGTATGTTTATATTTATACAAAATGTGCCGAAATATATTCTGCAGATTAACATTTATTTTCAGGGGTGACATATTCATCAACATAATAATGTGTAAATTTTTTTTTAAAGTTTTTTCAGATTTGCCTTTAGAAATACAGAAAAATTAAAACAGAAATGCAAAAAGAGATGAGAGGGGCAGGAAGGATGGGGAGGTATGGCAGAGAAATGGTTTGCAAGGAGAAAAGTGACTTTAGATAACAGGTTAAAAATAAACAAACATACAAAAAAACCCAAGATTACAAAACTTTAAAAGTCCGACAGTTTTAGAACAGTTTAGGGATACTCCAATAGCATAAAAAAATCCAAAGTCCTCACAACTCCAAGGGTAAAAAAAGGGTATGAAACATTTTCCTAAGAATAATCAGAGCCTGCTAACAGCACAGGATTTTCACGCACACAGTCCTGAGCCCAGCAAACTGCCCGGGCACCCACAGAGCATCCACTGATAACAACTGGTCACTTGTTTGCAGGGAGACTGCTCTGATAAGGGCTGCCAGACAATTTACACTGAGAAGCAACAGCAGGCAATCAGAAATTCCCTGAGAAACTGAATCCAATCTTGAAACAATATAGCTAACTTTTCTAATCAGAACTGGGTATTTTCCACTGTGTGAAAGACAGCGAAGCATAGTCAACTCCATAAAACTCAGAAAATTTCCCCTGTGTGGATTTTGCTCTCTGACAATGAATAATTAGACTTCTCAACGTAAAAATACATTTCTATTTTGTTACAGTATTCATTTAAGGTTTAATCACAGTTGTCAATGTGTTATTTCAGAGAATAATATTTTCAGATTGAGTTATTTCACAGTGCATGCAGCAGTGAGACATATCTTAAGGTACTAACTGATTATTTAGACTTTATTTATTGTAGAGGAAAGCAATATATTGGAAATATTGTATAAATAGCAAATACACTAAACAGCAAAATCCCTACCTTGCATTATGAATTGAAATGACCTTATTTTAAAACATTTGAAAAGCATCATCGCAATTATGTGTTATCAACACAGAGACAGATTACCTATTATTTTAATATAATTAATTTGAGCTCAGTGCATTTGTGTTGCTGTGTGTCATCCATCAATATAATTATAAAATGCTAAAAACTGGGGCTTGAATCTTCAAGTTATTTTAATTGGCTGGGGTTTTTTTTTTCTTTAAATCCACCATTCATTTGTCTCCATCTTCAATGTCTGAAATTTTTAATTACAATTCAAATTTCTTCTTTCCGTCCCCTAGGCCACATTCCAATCTCACTTATGATGTTTTCGCACCAGAGCCTTCAAGAGAGATAAGCTTTCCCTCTTCAGTGACCACGAACTTATAACCAAGTTCATGTTCCTTTTCCTGCAATACTGCTCGGGGTTTTTTCATGTTTTATTGGTATGTTTGCCTTCATTTATACTTTCATACCTCTGGTTTGCTTTTTTTCTTTTTTTCTCTTTTAAACCTATCCTCCTCCACCCAATATGAAAGTAAATGAATTAATAAATGGTATAATATTTTAAAGGGCTTTCTCTAAGTCAGGGTTTGTTCTCCTGCCTAGCTCAACTGATAACTCTCTTCCGAGTGCTTCAGTAGGCTTGGGTTGTTTTTTCCTCTCTGTTCTCAAGGTAGGATGCGTTGCCCCTGTGTGATCTCAGATGATGGGAGGGTGGATGGAAGCTCTGTATAAAGGTAAGAGTCTACACATTTCTTGTCATACATAAATGTCATTCTCCAGGAAAGCACTGAGGCCACAGCTGTCCAACAAAGCGCCTGGAAATGCCTGTCTCCGAGGCTCTGATGAGGCTTGACTTTTTTTATGCTTCTTACTGATTTTTTTTTTCTCCTTTCTCTCTCATGATTGACATTTGTCTTTTCTGGGCCTTGTTTGCTTGCACTGCACTTGTAGGGAGCCTGAAGCACTGCGGTATTTTCATTTCAGTCAGGTTAAGGGTGAGGAGGATTACACATGCATACTGATTTATGCCTTTAAGGCTGGAAATAGTGTCAAGTGTGATCTCAGCAGAGCTCTACTCGATGACTCAAGTGCTCGGTACGATGTTATACTCTCAGACATCAATCCTCAACCACTAAGGTGAAAACTCTGTCCAGAGCATCATTCCATAAAGTCTCGATCTGTAAGTGTTATTAGTTATTAATAAGATAATAATGATGTTTTGAGTGTTCATACCAAAGCCAGAATAGAGCCTTTATCAGGCTAAGTAGTGTTGAAACACAAAGCAGCAAGCAGTGCTAGCCTCAAAGAGCTTTGACTGTAAATGTGCACTTGATAACCAGTATCTCTGCAAGCCGTGTTATACACCCACACTTGTGTGCTCATAAGAATCTTTCACTACAAATGTCTTATGCAAAGAGGTGATATAACTCTAAGTTCAATGGTTTTACAGACAGACCCTTACAGTATTATATTTGGAAGTGCCATATTTCAGTTCTTCCTTGTAATTGGCATCTGAAGGTAGCTGTTATCCCAGAGGCATGAGGCATTCTTTTAAATATTTCAAGCTCTGCATTACACTGAAGTCTACTTAAGTGCCTGTTGATTGTGTTTCCTTCATTTTCTAACCATATCCATAAAACAAAAGCAAAGCAAAACCCAGAGGGAGTGATTTGACAGTTAATATTCCCTTAAGATATAAACGGCCGAGGACTTGACCCCCAGGTGCTTGCATTGTAAGCCACTGGTTCTTCTTGCTCCTCTGCCTTTCTCTCTGGTTTTAAATATATAGTTGCCTGCACCTGAAAAGCTTCCCCTAGCACAGACATTTTCAAAATTCATATTCCCCCCGTGAAAAGCATTAATTTGGTTCCACTTCCTCTTCCCCATAACCAGAAAAAAAGCCTAAAAATTCTCAGTTGAGCTGTATTTGAAGCATTCTGGGAGATACAGGAGATGGGAAGAACAACACAAGAGCAGCCCAAGGCTGAGCACTTTCCTTCCAGTTGCCTTCAGCCTTTGCCAGCATAAGGAACTAAGTAGTTCGGTTTGCTACTGACTGAGTGCTTTTTGCAAAGCAGCTGGAAAGAATGATGGAAGGGGTGGAGGGAACTCCTCTTTCAGATGCCAGCTGCAGCAGTGCAGTTAGCTCTGAATATTTTCCTGTAAATTAATTTAACATACCTCATCAATAGTGTCCAATTGAATGATGTAGCAAATGTTTCTAAAGAGCTGGTAACACACCAGACACAAAACCATTTATATCTGACTCGGTAGTGCAACCTCAGACCATCCCCGTATCAATTGAGTATTGTTACCCTGACACCAAGTCTGGAGGAGCAAGGGTATCAGTGAGTTTGAATAGGATGTTCTCACCCTGCTGTATTTGTTCTGGCAGCCAAAAGGGGGTACAGAGCCCTCCTAACTCTCATCACAGGTCCTTGGATAAGTGAAAATTCACTCTTAACAAAGCACAACGCCTATTCTTTTCTAATCAAGTCAAGCCGGCTTGTATTCTAACAAAAAAGCCATTAAACCAAGGGAGAAAGAGATTAAAATAAATTATGCCACACTCTGAAGTACACCTGTGACTGCAACTATAATTGGTGGATAGACAGACAGGCAGACACTCTGTCAGCTCTGGAAATGGGTCATAGTGTTCTGGAAAAAATAGCAAAATGAGCTAAAAGTCAGCTTTCAGCTCTACAGTTCTGTCTGAACTATGGAAAAATAGATTCAGGTTGATTACTCGTACTCTAAGATTTAATTTCTCTTGGATGTACTCCCAAAACAGTCTCATCTTATTTTTGTGCTATGCTTTATAGGTGCTGGCTGTGTAACCATGCTAACATAAAACCACCTATGTTTCCAGAATCAATATAAATTCCTTAATTTTTATTATTTTGGAGCGAGGGGGATTCTGTCTGTAATGCACATTGAGGTGTGCATCCAGAAACCCACTCAAACAACAGAGAGGCTTTCCAATAACTTCAGTGGGTATCAGATTCTTATTTGGTACTATAAATGAATGATCTTGAGATCTGGGGTGAGCATGACTAAAAAAAAAAAGTCCACTGGAGGGCTATGAAGATGATCTGAGGACTGGAGCACCTCCCATGCAAGGACAGGCTTAAGAGTTGGGCTTCTTTAGCTTGGAGAAGACTCTAGGGAAACCTTATACAAGGCTTCTAGGAATTGAACAGGGCCTACAGGTAATCTGGGGAGGGTTCTTTATCAGGGAGTGCAGGGATAGGACGACAGGTAAAGGTTTTAAGCTGATAGAGGNTCGCAAGGGACAGGGGACAGGACAAGAGGGAATGACCTCAAGCTCCACCAGGGGAGATTCAGGCTCGACATAAGGAAAAAATTCTTCACAGAAAGGGTCGTTGGGCACTGGCAGAGGCTGCCCAGGGAGGGGGTTGATTCACCTTCCCTGGAGGGGTTTAAGGTGTGGGTGGACGAGGTGCTGAGGGACATGGGTTAGTGATTGGTGGGAATGGCTGGACTCGATGAGGCGGTGGGTCTCTTCCAACCTGGTGATTCTGTGATTCAAGTTGTGCCGCGGCAGGTTTAAGACTAGAAATCTGTTAAAATTTCTTCACCCAAAGGGTTATCGTGCGCCGGGAGGCGGTGGAGCCACCGGCCCTGCAGCCGTTCGGCGTTCGGGCAGCCGAAGCGCCCGGGGGCGGTTCGGCCTCGGCCGGGCTCGCTCACCTCCGAGCTCCCCTCCGTCCTAGCGCTTCTCAGAAGCCTCGGCGAGCCCCTCCGGCGGCGTTTCGGGTCCCCCGCCACTGAGCATGCTCGGCTCCTCCACATCCGCCCCGGCTCGGCGGCGGGGCCGGCGCCAGGCGGCGGGCGGAGGCGGCGTTGGGGCCCGCGGCCGCCATGAACCCCGGCGGCGGGGGGGCGGCGCCGCCCTTCCCCGGCCCCGTGCAGTGTAAGTGGCCGCCATGCGCGCTGCGGGGCCCCGAAACATGAGTAGCGCAACGAGCGGAGCCCCGGAACCTGCCTGGGGCCGGGAGAGGCGCGGGGTGGGGGAGCCCGGTTGGTGCGGGGAGGCTGGGGCGGAGGGGGAGCCCCCACGCTGCGGAGGCTGCGGGGAGAGGGGCGCGGGGTCTCCCCCCAGAGGGTTCTCGGGCGCTGGGATGGCTGCCCGGGGAGGCGGGGGAGTCGCCGTCCCGCGAGGGGGTTCGGAGGCGGGTGGAGGAGGTGACTGGGGATGGGGCAGGTGTAGAGTGGTTTGTGTTGGAGGGGGCCTTAAAGATCATCCAGTTTCCCTCTGTACTCAGCCCTGGTGAGACCGCTCCTCGAATCCTGTGTTCGGTTCTGTGTCCCTCAGCACGAGAAGGATGTTGAGGCTCTGGAGCGAGTCCAGAGAAGAGCAACGAAGCTGGGGAAGGGGCTGGAGAACAGGCCTGATGAGGAACGGCTGAGAGAGCNAGTTGAAGAAATTCTTCATGATTGAGGATGAGGAGGCCCTGGCCCAGGTTTCCCAGGGAAACTGTGGGTTCCCCATCCCTGGAGGGGTTCAAGGCCGGGTTGGATGGCGCTTTGAGCAGCCTGGTCTGGTGGGAGGTGTCCCTGCCTGTGGCAAGGGGGTTGGATCTGGATGATCTTTAAGGCCCCTTCCAACTCAAACCATTCCATGATTCTTCCAGTAGTCCAATGCTGACCTGCCCTGGGGTCTCATTGCTCTAGGCAGGGCCAGGCTGCAGGGGCTTCCCCGCAGCTGGAGCCTTTAGTTGTCAGGATTTCTCTGTGTTTGAGTTTGGCCATCTCCCATGTTTCAGGCCATACTCCCACACTCTTGACTGTGCTCCTGTTTCCACAGTTCCTGGTGGCACTACTGTGCTGGTGGAACTTACCCCTGACATCCACATCTGTGGCATCTGCAAGCAGCAGTTCAATAACCTTGATGCCTTTGTCGGACACAAGCAAAGCGGTTGCCAGCTCACAAGTGCGACAGCTGGAGCCACCAGTACGGTTCAGTTTGTGTCAGAAGAAACGGTGCCATCCACACAGACTCAAACCACGACCAGGACTATTGCTTCAGAGACCCAAACCATCACAGGTATTTTAGTGTTGCGTACCAAGAGCTGGGAAGCACTCAGCTTGTGCAAAGCGACAATGTTATGTAGCCCTCTGCTCACATGTCCCCATCCCACTTGGCTAAAATAACTGGTTTTGCGTTGGTCATCACCTACCTGTAAGCAAAGGAATTAAAAAGCAGTGCACTGCCTTCCTCATTTTGATGTGACAGCAGTTTACTTAACTTGCATCTCATTCAGCAAATTCATCTAGAGAATTGTTTAAGACTAATATGTTGTATAACCAACTTGCACATTTTAATTAGAATTGTCTGTACTTATGAAAAATAATCAAATTACCACGCGTTTTATTTTTTAAGTGTGCTCTTGATGAAAAACAGACTCAGAACTGCTGTTAGGTGCCAGTCCAGGCCCTTTTATGTTAGAACACTGCATTCCTTAACATTGTTCCCACAACTAATTGGCAGGAAAAATATTAGTCAAGATTTCTGCTTATGCAAAGGCTGAAGTGAGATCTTGATTCTGCAGATGTTTAAGTAGAAGTAGATTTTTTTTCCATGTGTGAAGTTTTGCGTTTCTATACAGTAGTTTTAATCTTACGTTGGTCTAGGATCTTAGTAAAATCCAAATCATTTAACTTTAATTTGGATGGACATGTTAGAGTAGAGAATCTGGAAGAACAGTGAAAGAAACTGATTTCAGGGCTTACTTCCAGGAATTTTTGTATTATGATTCTTCCAACTCACTGTGGGTCTTGGATGAGTCATTTTTCTGCTTTGTATTTACTCATCTTTAAAACGAGGGCAGTTAGATCCTTCTTCCCTTTTGGGGTATAGCGTCGTTTAATTGATTTAAAAGCTGCTACTTTGGCTGACATAGTTTCACCTCTTTTTCTTGTAACAGCTAAAACCAGTGTATTTGGAGGAGGCTGAACTGGTTTTGTAGATTTGGGGGTTTTTAATTGTTTACATGATGCCTTTTTGACAACGTTTGCCATATAAATAATTCATTTTTTTTTTCTCCTTTGAGATGCAGCACAGCCAGTGTTGAAAAACAAACATACTTTTATTAATGTAAGACCTGGACAGTCATCAGAAGAAAGTGAACTTCTGAAGAAACTGGATGGTGCAGTCAGATAGGATTCAGAAGCAGGCGAGTGGGCTTACACAGGGTCCTAATAAGTTCAGCATGGCTCATCAGGTCTTGACAGAATTTTCACTGCTAGCAGGGAAGAGAAAAACCTTTCTTCTTTACCCCTCCTCCAAGTGGATAGGAAGCCAGGAACGAGAATTTTGCTGGAAAAAAACAGAATAGGGAAGTAATTAATGAAACTAGAAAAGAATTGGATATTTCTGATTGGAGGAGTTGATGTCCTCAAATTGAACTGTTTTATGTGTTTAGTTTCTGCACCAGAGTTTGTTTTTGAGCATGGATATCAAACGTACCTGCCCAGCGAAAGCAGCGCACCTCCAGCAGCTGCTGTGGCATCTCCACCACCGAAAGCGCGTTCAAGAAAATCCACTTCCTCGCTTGCGCAGAAGAAACTGGACTGCTGCTATCCAGGTGAGATGTGGACTGTATCCTCTTCCTTTTCATTCAAAATTGGTAGGTTTCGTACAAGGATGTGCATGATAGCAATGCCTGTCCTGGGCAGTTAAGAGGTGCAGAACCTGGAAGGAAGCCTGCTGACTAAAGATGTGAGGTGCTACCACTGATGCCAGTAGTAGTTTTGCTGTTGATTTCATGTGTTCTTACACTTTGGTCCTGTACTGTGGTGATGCTGTAGCAGCTTTGCATATAGACATACACCTGTAGCAAGGTAAGAGCAGAGTCTTGTTACCTTTTCACTAACTGTCNGAGAAGAGCCCAGCTCCCTCCTCTCCACAACCTCCTTTCAGGTAGTTGTAGAGAGCAATGAGGTCTCCCCTCAGCCTCCTCTTCTCCAGGCTAAACAACCCCAGCTCTCTCAGCCGCTCCTCATAAGGCCTTTTCTCCAGCCCCTTCACCAGCCTTGTTGCTCTTCTCTGGACACGCTCATGAGAGATATTAAACTTTTCAAGTGCTTACCGTTCATTTCTGTGTTCTAAAACTGGAGCACTTTCGACTTGGACAGAATTCCTGAATGGTGAGCTGTTACCAAAGCTCCCACTTGCACTAACTCGAAGTCATATGTGAAATTAATTAGGTCCCCAGCATCCCCTGTGTACTGTAAAGAGCATCTCAAGTCCTGTGCAGAGATTCCAGAGAATTAAAGAAAGCAGTAATGTGCAGAGTGAATTGCCTCCTAGGGGAAGCGTTAGAAAACTGAAGTGCATAGGTAAGCTAGTCACTGTTTTAACTAGATATGAGTAAACAAGATGGGGGAGCTTGTTTTCTGTTAATACTGAATTACAAGGAAAATATTCTTGAAAAGAAACGTAATGCCCAGGATATGGTAGTATATTTTTATTATTCTGTTAGATTTTACTTGAGTTTAATATTAATCTTCATTTTCAGGTTGCCAGTTCAAGACTTCTTATGGTATGAAGGATATGGAACGTCATCTGCGAACACACACAGGTTTATATAGTTGCCATATTTTCTTTTTTTTTCTTGTTTCCTCCTTTTGGCTTTTTGCTAGAAGGTATTTTCCTACGAAATAACATACCTATAGACAAATTACATAGAGTGTACGTATGTGTCTGCGCGTTCTAGTGTTGTAGTTCTCTGTGCCTAGAGAATTGCCCTTTTTAAGTAAACCACATCACACTACGGGCAGTAACTCTCACAGTTATGAAGCACGAACATCGATTTAAGGCACAGTTAAATTTCTGAGGTGCAGACTGTGTTTATTAGGGTGCAGTGCGGTAGCAGGGCATAAACCTAGTGCAAAAAAATCTTGACGTGTTGATGCTTTTCTGTTTGTTTCAGGAGACAAGCCCCATAAATGTGAAGTTTGCAACAAATGTTTTAGTCGTAAAGATAAGCTGAAGATGCACATGCGTTCTCATACTGGGGTGAAGCCCTACAAATGTAAGCACTGTGACTACGCCGCCGCCGACAGCAGCAGCCTCAACAAGCACCAGCGCATCCACTCCAACGAACGTCCTTTTAAATGCCAGATCTGTCCTTATGCAAGCCGCAACTCTAGCCAGCTCACTGTACATCTCAGATCCCACACAGGTAAGCTTATGCTAAAATTCAGATCTATAAAGTTTAGAAGGTCACAGGCAAGATTTTAAAAGGTATACAGGCCTCAAGATGTCAGAAAGGATCTGTTTCAATTCTTAGAAGCACCAAGCCATCCAGCTTCTGTGAATTTCCTGGGCATGGAGGCTAGCAGGACAATCCAGCTCTCCTAAAAATACCTGGAAGCAGTCAGAAGATAGATTTGACTCTCTGTACATTTTCTTAATTAGTTTGGAAACTGCCTGTTAGATATTCTTAAGCCAGTAGAGCTGAAGGATCTAATTTATTGATTGATTGAGAACATCTAGGTTCCTATCTGTGACTTCCAAACCTGGTCTGCTGTATTAGAAACACTGAAATTACTTTCTAATTGAATTAGTTACACCAGTGCAAACCTCAACTGCATAATGGAATTTTTTTCTTGCATCAGTAAGTTAGCAAGTAATTAGCAACTTTAGTTACGTCTTTTCTTGACATTTCTTTGTGATACCTTCCATGTACAAACTGATGGAGAGACGTCAATGTCAAATATGAGCAGCTGGAACCATATTCTGTCCATATGGGTTTTACTCTATGGATAGAAAGTTCTAGCCTCTAGGCTTATAAACGTATCATTTTATATTAGTATTATTTGCCTGAGTTTCATTTTAATCAGATTGCTTTTATAGGTTGTTCTCAGACGAGATTTACTCTACAGTTGTCCTTGTATGTTGTTTCTCACCTAATCCAGGCTACTGGATTAGTTTCTGTGTTGTCTTTTATACATTTGATTAGTTCTGTGCATTTTAGCTGCAAGGTGGTTATGGTTCAGTGCTTACTAGATTAGCTTTGAAACTATCCTACATCTGATTCTGAATTCAAGTACTGAACACCATTAGTTCAGATGTGTGCAAGATGGGATTTATTTTGAGCAGATGAAAGAAATAAATCCCTGGTGCATTGTGAAGGAGGGAAGGGTAAAACTAATCTGTCTCTAGCAGAAAGGAATCTTTTATACTTCACAAATCTCCTGTCACGGAACAGGCAGGACTGCCAGGCAGTTGTTTTACAAGTTTCCCTCTTTCTGCTGCTATATAAGATGGTGTGATAGTCAGTCAAAATAGTATGAGTTGTCATGAGAAGTTGCCTGTTAGTATACACGCTAGTCAGAGAATATGGTATTGCATTTTCTCCATCTAATATAAGAACATGCATATTTGTGAACTTGGTATTCTCCAAATTAGTAATGCTGTCCCGTCAAAGTTTTCTATGTCTTGAAAGTATTGTAGGGGTTTACAGGTATTTAGAACAGGTCAGCTGTACAAAGGTCATTATAGCATTGGTCTCTCCAGTGGGCGTCAGTGTCTCCATCTCTAATTTGAACTGTGGTTTTTGTTGACAGGAGATGCTCCTTTCCAATGCCAGATGTGTCCTGCTAAATTTAAAATCAACTCAGACTTGAAGAGGCACATGCGTGTGCATTCTGGTGAGAAACCTTACAAATGTGAGTTCTGTGAGGTCCGATGTGCCATGAAAGGAAACTTGAAATCACACATTCGCATCAAGCACAGCATGGAAAATACTCTCAAGTGTCCAGAGTGTGAATTTCAGTGTGGAAACAAAACAAGCCTTCGGCACCACATAAGAACTCATCAGCCCGAGCAGCCAGTGAAGTGCTCGGAGTGTAACTACTCCTGCTCTAACAAGGCAGCTCTGAAAGTGCACGAGCGAATTCACTGCAAAGACCGTCCTTTCAAATGTGAATTCTGCAGCTTTGATACCAAGCAGCGGAGCAACCTGACGACTCACGTGAGGAAAGTTCATGGTGACAAAGTCAAGACCAAGAAGCAAACTGTGGAGAAGGAAGGAGATAGGTCAAAGCAGGGTGGCTCCAGGCAAGTCGCCAAGTTGGATGCAAAGAAAGCGTTTAAATGTGACCTCTGTGACGCTTCCTTTGTGCGAGAAGATTCTCTCAGGAGTCATAAGAAGCAGCACAGTATGTATAATGGATCTAAAAATAACGAACTAGCTGTTTTACAGCTCCAAATGGACTCCAGTCGGCAGGCCGGTGCCCCGATTACTGTCAGTCACCTCCAGGTCCCGCTCCAGGCTGCTCAGGTTTCTCCGTACAATGAGGGAAGGGTCAAGATCATCGTGGGTCACCAGGTCCCTCAGACTAACAGTATCATTCAAGCTGCATCAGTGAACGTCGTGCCTCCTACATTAGTTGGACAGAATCAGGAAGACCTCTCAGCCAACAGCCGCTTGCAGCTGCTTGGCCAAGTCAGTTTGTTGGCACCACCTCCGCCTCCCATATCTCAAAGCGAAGCAGGGCCTGTGGGGCAACCGGCAGTTCTTCTTACAGCCCATGACCAAAGCGATGGAGGCACTTTACATCAAACTCTGATTCCTGCTGCTCCTGTCAGTGCTCACGATGCTTCGGCAAACCAGGCTTTCATCACCAGCTCTGGAATCAGCTGCTCTGACTTAGAAGGCCTTAATGCTTTGATACAAGAAGGAGCAACAGAAGTGACAGTGGTTAGTGATGGAGGTCAGAGTATAACAGTGTCTACTTCAGCTCCCCCTGCTCCTATCTTTTCTTCCTCCTCTCACACAGAAGCGCCGAAGCAGACCTATTCGATCATTCAGAATGGAGCCCATACAGCTTTACTGTGTCCAGCAGACTCCATACCGGATTAGTTGCAAAGTACTATAACTAAACAAACTTCAGTCTCTGAGGCAGTGCTGAATTCAGCAGAAATGTGTGGGACATAAGTGAATGCGGGATTTGCCCTACAAACTTCCACATTTGACTTGTGTGTGTATGGAAACATACATCTTATATGTGAAAAGACGATGTGCATATTTATGTGCCTCTATTGAAATTGGAGGCTGTGTTTTTTTTTAAAAAACCTGAGCATTGAAGCAACTGCTGACAATTTCACCAGGCAGTGAGCTTCCCCAGATTGTTTCTTGTATTGTGCTGGCTAAAATAAGAAAGCCTTATGATGGATCACCTTCACCACAGACTCATTCTCTCATGCACACATGAAAAGCTGTTCTGATGTATATTTTTAAGTGAAATTTATTTCAGTTACATGCACTGTATGCATTAACTGCACCTGGCTGATGGTTGATCTGTAAGAAATGTCTGCTGATAGGTCTAACGCAGCCCTAGGATAGTTTAAGGGGGCTGTTTCTTAGTATGTGTAGCTAGGACCTGGTGCTTAATCTGGAAATGCTTATGCAGAAGACCAGATGATTGTTTTTAGAAAAGAAGAATTTTGTCTGTCCCTCAGTAATAACTGTTAGCCGGAACACTATGGCAAATAATGTATATGGCACAGTGGTGTCCATCAGAGCCGCCTGTGTATTGAAGAACAAAACAACTGCAAATATATTTTTTACAAACATTACTTAAATTTTGGTGTTATTGCGATGCTCCCAGTTTGTACGGGTGGTAGAAGTGCATTTTGACTTTGTTCTTTTCAAGTTGAAGGGGTCGAAGGAAAAGATTTAATTCATTCCATATAGTAGCCCACCTAAGGAGTTTGTACGGCAGGAGTCCCCAGCAAACGTATTACAGTTTGGCAACTAAAAAGTGACATGATTAGTTTTTCTATTCTCATTGCAGTTTCATGAGTGTGAAGTATTTGGTGTCGTCTATAGGTGGTGATAGAGATCCAGACAATCTGATCTGGTCTGCTTGCTGACCTGTTTTCCTGTTTAATAATTCCCTGCTTTTAACTCTTTCCCAGATAAACACATTTTAAAAATCTGCTTTTGTAAGAAGTTGATCAAAGCTTGCAAAAAAAAAAAAAATTACTTTCATTTAAGGTAAAAGCAACAAATTAAAAAAAATGTCCAAAGTTTTCTACTGCTGAGATCCCACGAAGCAGATTTACGGCCAGAACGTAGTCTCACAATTTATGTTAAACTGATCATTTTTTTTACTCTCTGATAATTAATTTTAATGTGTGCATAGCTTGCAGCTGCAGAATCGTAGTGCACTACAGGAATGATACAAAATGAGAGATTTTATCAAAGCTGATTGTTTGAATTGCAATTGATCTGTGTTTGCGCTTGGCCCACAGACCTGGGCCCAAGGATGCACCACCAGGACCAGGCATCTCGTGTTCTCAATCTAACGTCACACAGCTCTGTTATCTGCATTTCAGTTTCACAAAGAGGCTTGCTTACCTTCTAAAATAGGAAACCGGGTTGATTTGTCATATTTTAAAGACTAACCTTTGTTCTGGTCCGGTGTGTGCCTCGAAGATAAACAGGAAAGATAACAAAATGGTGTGAGTGAATAGACAAAGCTTAGGGCTGCTTCTTCAGCATTGTTCAGCTGATTGCATTATGCTTAAGTGAACAATCTAGAGACATCTTTCCTCCACCCTAAGGAAAAAAAAAGCTGATAACCAAGGCCAATAGAGGGACATTTTTTCCCACAATTTCTGTTCCAATATTCTGGCTTTATTTCTGTGTATGACAGTAACAGTCTCTGTGTTTTTGAGCTGGCAGAAGCAGATTGTTTTAATCTCTGATATTCATTTCATGTATTCTTCATCTTATCAACACAACTATCCCTGGAGAGAGCGTGGTAATTTGTAACAAGTGTCTCTTGTAGAGCTGGCTTGCTTTTAAGCACGTGGTAAATAAATCTTACAGCTTCCTAGAGTTCTGCTATAACTTCAGAGCTCTGTAGCAAGTTGTCTCTTCCCAGGAGAAGATAGCAAGGATCTCCAAGCACTCCCTGGTGAGCACTGAGCCCCACAGTGTATCTGTGGGACAGAGAAGACCCCAACTCAGCTGTAACCCTGCTCACTTGTTACAAAAAGGATGATGTTTACACTGCGTTGAGAGGAAAAGGTAAAGCTGAATAGCCCACGGTTAGCTTCCCTCAACACAGTCACTGCAGGCTTTGCTCTCTGCACTTCACACGACTTGCATGTGGTGTTCCACTTGTGAGTTACAGGGTGTTACAGTTCTCCCTCTGCTGTGAATAGGAATCTCCATGACTGCTTAAAGAAATGAGGTGAAACAGAGCAAGAATTTTAGCTACGGGAGCAGTGGTGCATGGCGCGTGTGCCCTGCTCTGCATCCTACCCAACCTCTTCTGATCTTGCTGTTGTTACTCCATGACGCTGCTTTTTAAAGCCAGACCCAGGTCTGGCCAGACCTGCTAGAATGTGCTTTTCACACTGTTTTTTGTGACATAGAAACATGCAACCGGGGGGAAAAAAAACTCCAAAGGAAAATTTGTCTCCTACACCTCTGGCAGTTTCCTCCTGTCCCCAGAAAGATGCTGTCTTGAGTTTTAACTGTGGATTGAGGCCTCTATCAGTGTCGCTAGCATCTTTTATGCCATTTTGATAAACACTTTAACTCGTTTGCATCCAAACGGCAGATTCCTTCTCAAACCCAGCATCAATTTGTCCTGTACACAGAGTGAGTTACTGGACATGCACCAGGCAGCACTCCTGGATGAGCGAATGGCATCAAGTCCTCACATGAGAAGACCTAAAAGTGAGTAAAACTTAGCTCTGAGGTAACTCCTTTGGAATCCAGAGGAAAACCAAGCTTATATTGAACACACATGGGGTTTGCAATTAAAAAACTATGATCAGAATATTTCTTAATCGTTTTGGCCGAGCAATGTATTGCTGTTATGATCTGATTCCACTGGAAAGTACCTTCTGTTGTGGGATTTTAAATTGAACTTTAAAAATATTAGAAGCATACCCAAACATTTTTTTTTCTCTAGATTATAAACAACTGGAGAAAGGCTCCTTTTTAAGACACATTTATTCTATTTCTGGTTATTTATTCATTTATTTGTATTTAAAAATATAGGAAATCATCCTTTTTTGCAGTGCATTGCCCTGATGTCAGTAAAAATATTTGCTGTATCCTCAATGGAAAGTCTTCAATCCTATAATTTCAGGAATATTGACTGATACTCTAATGACCTTTTACATCCCTAGTTGGAAAATCTTTAGCCTTGTTATTTAAATTTTAAGGAGAAACTGATGTCTCCTGTCACTTACTCCAATGACCTTTCATAAGGTGATAAAGGTTTCTATAGTGACCTGAGGAAATGATATCTCAGGTATCATTGTGAATTAAAAGTCCATCGCAGGAAAAAGCTTTCTTTTCTCTCTCACGTATCCAGTTCTGCCTTTGTCTTTATTCCATTTGCTAGACATGGAGAAGGACTCATAAAACGTAGTATTTGGTTACATGGCTGTCTTTCATCTTTTAGAGACTTTACAATGTTGTAGGGGAGTAAAAGGGACCATGACAAAGCAAAGCTGGGATTTTTTTTCATGCTAAATACCATTAGAGTAACAAATTATGTGTATGTTCAGAGTCATGAACAATGATGCCACTGAATTCTGTGACCTGTAATATCAGATAATTTATTGCATAAACTTCAGGAGTTGGGTTTGTATCTATAAGAAAAACAAATTATGTATTATTACACATACAAGTCAGTGCAGGGATGGCTCTAAATTCCTAGTTTCAGATCTCATATAAACTTGCTTTTAAAGTCTGATGAAAGCAAAAGCTCTCGGTTAACGTTAAGGATTAGTTAGTTTTGTAGGTAAGAGCTGAAAATTATCTTGGAAATAATCCTTTTGCTTTTTTAAGGAAACAAGGATGCATTTATGCCTTCTTGTCCTCCTAGATGAAACAACATGTTATGCCACGAACAGTTTGATTTATCAAACCTGACGCAACAGAGACCTAAAGCAAAGTTTGGACAGCTCCAGCGTTTTCAGCGTGAGTTTCTCATCAATGTAATTCAAAATGAAGGAAAGCTGTTAAAATCTTTGTGTTATCTGTATAGGCAGCACTTGGAAACAAAAGTTGGCCCTACATAGCAGACTTACACTGAATATCCCTGTCAGTTAGAGCTGTTGAGACAATTTTCTAATGCCTTCCTTTGGATCACAAAATGGAACCTTATGAAAACGAGGAATCCCTGGACCAGGTGAGGCAGGGCAGTGGCAGTGACACAGATTGGCTGCATTCCCAGCACTGGTTCTATTTCCACCTTGTAAATGTCAGTGGCTGAAAGAAAGAATAGATCCATCTCCAACTTGTTCTTAACATAGTTCACAACTTCCTACTTCTGCAGCATGATTCCACGTACTGTTGCTGGCCGTATTTAATTCTTATATTAGAATTAGNAAACGAGGAATCCCTGGACCAGGTGAGGCAGGGCAGTGGCAGTGACACAGATTGGCTGCATTCCCAGCACTGGTTCTATTTCCACCTTGTAAATGTCAGTGGCTGAAAGAAAGAATAGATCCATCTCCAACTTGTTCTTAACATAGTTCACAACTTCCTACTTCTGCAGCATGATTCCACGTACTGTTGCTGGCCGTATTTAATTCTTATATTAGAATTAGATATTTTTCACTAAAGCAGAGCTGCTTGAATTCCTCACCTGGAAAAGGCAACTTGCACCTCAGAAGGATATTGTGAGGATCAGAATAACTTGGATACCTCAGTGATGAGTGAGATGCGAATACCTAGAGAGATAATGGAGATAGTTGCATCTCGTGATGGCCTAAAGGATAATTTGAAAGAACAGGAATGCATAAAGCTAAACTGCATAATGCAGAGCAGTCATAATTAATAGATTAACGTTCTTTGTGAAACAAGCCTCTTTATTCTAATAAAGGGGCTATAAGTAGTGACATAGTTGTAGCAAATCAACAATGTAAATTGCCATGTTAAAGTTGTAAAGCTGAAGAGCTGATAAAAATATATCCTGTTTTAAATTTTTTACCAGTCTGATGTGAGGCTGATTATCTTAAATAATATGCCCTCATCTCCAGCCATATTGACTCATTCTTTTTCTATAAGTGTATATAGTTGCTGAGAGATTGTGAAGAAGTTGTCAATCCTTGCTTGTTAAGCCCTTCTAAAAAGTTCAGCATGTTTCATGTGTATCAGTTTGCCTAAACAAAGCTGAATTTTGCTTCTGTTGTAAAATCATGTAGATCGGCAATTGATATAACTTTAATTGGATAGGGATGTTCATGGGGTTTTTTTTTTCTTTTTTTTTAAAAAAAAGCCTGCCAGCAAAATTGCTTTTTGGTGATGACTCTGCTTGGAAAGTGCTCTGCAGGGGCCCATTCCCGATTGATTATCTTTCACAGCTAATAGCTTCAAAGGCTATTTGGTGGACAGTCCAGTTTTACATTTAAATGTAAATCTTGATAGCCTTGACAGACTGATGATCAGAAAAAAAGGGAGGTAAAAACAGTAAAATAAATGTCCAGCTCGTATAACTTTCACCAGCTCCTCCAGGGGCAATTGTGGTAAAATTAAAATGGTTACTGTTTGACAAAACTCCGGAGTGGACAGTGAGTGAAAACTTTCCTCAAAGGTCTGGCATTAATAACTTGCTGAATAGCGTATCAGCCTTAAAAGTTCAGTACAGTGTCAATGGCTCCCGTTTGTCCTTCAGTTGGATTCCAGAGTAAAGTTCAAAACGCTGAAGCCACCAGGGTAAAGCCAATCTTTTGATGAAGATACAGCAGAGAAGTTCTCTGGAAAGCCAAGTTCACATTTGCAACTAAAACCTCATTGCAGGCCGGGTGGTGTCTGTGTTAGAAGACTCTCAGATTCTCTGCGACGTGGGAGTGAAATTCCCTGCGACACGGGAGAGGAGCTGCAGCTCCTGCTGGGACCAGCATCCTTGTGCCTCTTGGGAGCTGTGCTGGCCCTGGGTCTCTTGGCTTGGATGGATGAAGGTGCAGTTTGAATTTTGACTGACCTTGTAATGATCACTAAAGTGGTATGAAGATGAAGCTAATGAAGACTGCAGAAGCATGGTTCCCGAGCCATTATGCCAACTGCCCCATCCCTTTTCTGAGGTGGCTGAGAGATTGGTGAGTGCAGGCTTCGAATGGACATCCATCTCGGAAACAGATGAGGCAGCAAAGGAACATTAAGGATTGCATAGTTGAGGGCAGCAGTGATGTGCCTGTCATCTTCAGTGTAGAATGAGTGAATTGCAGCAGCCACGAGGGCCCTGCAGAGGTAGCCCCCATGCTTTGCCATTGCCATTTTGCTCCTTTTTGCCTTTTCCTTGAGCTTCATCCTGTCCTTACACATTCCCATCAGATCACAGTTAGCATCTTTGTTGGCTTCATTGCCTGAACAGCTCCAGACTCTCCCAGTCACTGGCTGTGATGTATTGACGTGCCAACTGAATGCTGAGAGAAAAAAGCACTTATAGAATCATAGAATCACCGGGTTGGAAGAGACCCACCAGATCATCAAATCCAACCCTTCCCACCAATCTCTAACCCATGTCCCTCAGTACCTCATCCAGCCGCACCTTAAACACCTCCAGGGAAGGCGAGTCAACCACTCATTGAGGATGGAGCAAGCTCTTTGCAACAGAAAACTACTGGAGTAAAAGATTATCCACAAGTAACTCAAGTTACTCCATTATCATCTTATTTAATTTCTGATGCGCTCCAGAACTCCTTCCATAGCAATAGTTAAGTGGTTTTGAGCTGTTTGGCTGCGTGAGTCTGTGACAACTCCTTGACCACAGGAACTTGCAGAGTTACAGATGAAACTGCTTCTCTGGCCCCAGTAGCCAATCTTGCCATCTGTTTCCCAGGCGTGCACAAAGTGCTCTGAAACTGTGGTCAGTGAGTAAGGTTACCTCTCCGTTTCATGCTAAAATACGTTTTAGAGGAGCTATAATCTCAAACTGAGCCGCTGTGAAGCATCTCTGTGAGTGCTGCTGGTNTAAAGGGGCTATAAGTAGTGACATAGTTGTAGCAAATCAACAATGTAAATTGCCATGTTAAAGTTGTAAAGCTGAAGAGCTGATAAAAATATATCCTGTTTTAAATTTTTTACCAGTCTGATGTGAGGCTGATTATCTTAAATAATATGCCCTCATCTCCAGCCATATTGACTCATTCTTTTTCTATAAGTGTATATAGTTGCTGAGAGATTGTGAAGAAGTTGTCAATCCTTGCTTGTTAAGCCCTTCTAAAAAGTTCAGCATGTTTCATGTGTATCAGTTTGCCTAAACAAAGCTGAATTTTGCTTCTGTTGTAAAATCATGTAGATCGGCAATTGATATAACTTTAATTGGATAGGGATGTTCATGGGGTTTTTTTTTTCTTTTTTTTTAAAAAAAAGCCTGCCAGCAAAATTGCTTTTTGGTGATGACTCTGCTTGGAAAGTGCTCTGCAGGGGCCCATTCCCGATTGATTATCTTTCACAGCTAATAGCTTCAAAGGCTATTTGGTGGACAGTCCAGTTTTACATTTAAATGTAAATCTTGATAGCCTTGACAGACTGATGATCAGAAAAAAAGGGAGGTAAAAACAGTAAAATAAATGTCCAGCTCGTATAACTTTCACCAGCTCCTCCAGGGGCAATTGTGGTAAAATTAAAATGGTTACTGTTTGACAAAACTCCGGAGTGGACAGTGAGTGAAAACTTTCCTCAAAGGTCTGGCATTAATAACTTGCTGAATAGCGTATCAGCCTTAAAAGTTCAGTACAGTGTCAATGGCTCCCGTTTGTCCTTCGTTTGGATTCCAGAGTAAAGTTCAAAGCACTGAAGCCACCAGGGTAAAGCCAATCTTTTGATGAAGCTACAGCAGAGAAGTTCTCTGGAAAACCAAGTTCACATTTGCAACTAAAACCTCATTGCAGGCTGGGTGGTGTCTGTGTTAGAAGACTCTCAGATTCCCTGCGACACGGGAGAGGAGCTGCAGCTCCTGCTGGGACCAGCATCCTTGTGCCTCTTGGGAGCTGTGCTGGCCCTGGGTCTCTTGGCTTGGATGGATGAAGGTGCAGTTTGAATTTTGACTGACCTTGTAATGATCACTAAAGTGGTATGAAGGTGAAGCTAATGAAGACTGCAGAAGCCTGGTTCCCGAGCCATTATGCCAACTGCCCCATCCTTTTTCTGAGGTGGCTGAGATATTGGTGAGTGCAGGCTTCGAATGGACATCCATCTCGGAAACAGATGAGGCAGCAAAGGGACATTAAGGATTGCATAGTTGAGGGCAGCAGTGATGTGCCTGTCATCTTCAGTGTAGAATGAGTGAATTGCAGCAGCCACGAGGGCCCTGCAGAGGTAGCCCCCATGCTTTGCCATTGCCACTTTGCTCCTTTTTGCCTTTTCCTTGAGCTTCATCCTGTCCTTACACATTCCCATCAGATCACAGTTAGCATCTTAGTTGGCTTCATTGCCTGAACAGCTCCAGACTCTCATTGGCTGTGATGTATTCACGTGCCAACTGAATGTTGAGAATAAAAAGCACTCATAGAATCATAGAATCACCAGGTTGGAAGAAACCCACCAGATCATCGAGTCCAACCATTCCCACCAATCTCTAACCCCTGTCCCTCAGCACCTCATCCACCCGCACCTTAAACACCTCCAGGGAAGGGGACTCAACCACTCATTGAGGATGGAGCAAGCTCTTTGCAACAGAAAACTACTGGAGTAAAAGATTATCCACAAGTAACTCAAGTTACTCCATTATCATCTTATTTAATTTCTGATGCTCTCCAGAACTCCTTCCATAGCAATAGTTAAGTGGTTTTGAGCTGTTTGGCTGCGTGAGTCCGTGACAACTCCTTGACCACAGGAACTTGCAGAGTTATAGATGAAACCACTGCTCTGGCCCCAGTAGCCAATCTTGCCATCTGTTTCCCAGGCGTGCACAAAGTGCTCTGAAACTGTGGTCAGTGAGTAAGGCTACCTCTCCGTTTCATGCTAAAATACATTTTAGAGGAGCTGTAATCTCAAACTGAGCCGCTGTGAAGCATCTCTGAGAGTGCTGCTGGTCCCTTTGCTGTTCATCCACAGCCCATGGGCAAAAAGGTGGACAAGGAATTCCTCCTCTCCAGAAACATCTCAACAGCTAGGAGTAGGTGCCTTTTTCTCTTTTTTTTTTTAGTCTGTGTTGTCATGGAAACTGAGCCACAGACACTTACTGCTCATTTTCTCCTGCATAGCCCTCAAGTGTCCAAACACTCAAGAATGCCAGTTACCCACTCTTCAGCATTTACCAGACTTTTAAAGGAAGGAAAAATAAGGGACAAAAAAGGAAAATTCTCAGCACAGAAGCCATGGAGAATCAAGAGGTCAAGGAAGGAAAGCCTGTCTGTCACGATGGAAAACAGGAAGGTAAAGAATTATGGCTACTTGGTGATGAAGAGATAGTAGAAAAGGTGCTCATCCTGAGCAAAGGCTGCTGCAAGGGGCTGGCTCACTCTGCAAAAAGCAGGGTAGGGACTGGATAGATGTCTCCAACCTATCATGGAGCTGGTTAGCTGTGCTCGGTGCCATCGTGAAGGAGTAAGCAGCACTTTCCAACCTCTGGGTGTTGAGCTAAAGCCAAAATGTTGCAGGCATGGAAAGTAAGAAGGGTAGACCTTGTGCTTCTCCCTCAATAGCAAGTCCTTTGCAGAAGGAGAATGCTTTTGTTTAAATTATGCTTAAATCCCACTCCAATGGCACAACATTCCTGTCCGATAAAGGTCATCTAAGCGTATCATATTTTTTCTTCTTTTTTTTTTAACCTTCAACAGCTCTATAAATCCTCTGCAATAAATCCCAGGCTCCCTTAGGGGCAATGACTACTGCACTGACCATAGTAAAATGGTATCAAGCTCAGGCTCAAGCCCACCTGCCTTTTGTTCATCCTTCAGTCCTACAGGGCAGGACCTTCAATTAACAATGATGTCCCCCTTCCCACTAATCACATCCTCCTTCCAAAAGAAAATTAAGAAAAGAGCACAAAGGATGTTTAACAAGAACTGATATGTACCCGCTCCTTCCCCTGCTGAATTTGCTCCCCTGTTTTTTTATTTCTTCAGGATGTACAAAGCCAAAGAGCCAGCAGATCCAGAAATTCACCTAACCAGCTCCAGCACTGAAAAAGCCCAGAATGAAAAGGCTTGTGCTATGAAAGAACTCAGCTCGCAGGATTCTTTTGAGCCTGGCCCCCTGCAGACACTGTAACAGTAAAAGTCAGTGAAGTCGTGGGAGAAACCAGCTGCTGGGCAGGACTTGGCAGCGCTGAGGAGTGGGCGATGCTGGCACGAGGGCTCGGTGAGTTTTTTTCGATGGAAATCCCTCACGCAGAGACGGGGACTCGGGGACACAAAAACTCAGCTGGCTCTTTGCAGAGTTACTGAACACCAGCCAGTACAGGGCAGTTGCAGCAACGCATTCAAATTTGAATTAATCCTCTTTTCCTCCCCATGTAGATAAGGCTTTAATAATAAATTCAACTATCAGTCCACTTTAGGTGAAAAGCTATGATCTACAAAATCCAGGGGCAGAAAGACAAAGTTCTGTCTGTACTAAGCTCTGAATATATTATCCCCGCGGCCTCTGAAATTCGCAGAAATCTCTCCATTGACTTCACCAGGTTTTATGTTAGAACCCAACTGTCTGTAATACAAAACAAAACAGAAAAAGGAGTTTGTGTTACTTATTCTTTTACCTTTCTGAACATGCCAGTTGCCTGTGGGTTAGGTTTTCAAATATTTGGTTCCCAAGCCACTAACGCATGCATAATTGGTCAATTTGCATGTGCAAATTTCTGCTGTCTGCCATGCATCTCCACATTCTTTTCTATACATTCGATTTTTGCATTTGTTAACTAGAAATACTTTGTATTTGGAGGAAAACTGGGCCCCCCACACAATTCTTCTATTTACTATGTTAACTAACAGCAAGTATTAAAACCCCAACAGAGAGAAACACAGTCACCATTAATAATTCATATAGAAAATCCAGTTTATGCAGAGGTTTTCAGTTGTGTAACTATCCTTATCATAAAGTTGTTAACGTCTTTAAATCACAAAGATTCATTGGTTTAGTTTGTGTTTAGATGAACAGACTAATATAAACACAGGCATTTGCCTCTTCTGCATTGTTATTAGTAAAAAACAGTTACCAAGCACAATTTATTTGAAGAGAACGTCCCAAGAACTTAATCCGTATTCCTTTCAGATTTAAAGTTGCTCCATTTAAACGTTTTCTAAAATTGTCTGTGTTCACACTTGGTAAAAATCTGGGTGTTCGCTAATTTTATGTGACCCCTGTCCTGCTTCTTCCAGCTTGCTTGCCTGACAGAAGAAGGTATCGCTATGGTAATTGGGAGCAGTAAGAAGCTAGTTAGCATCGCTGATGAGTTATGCCATCAATACCAAACTGATTTCCAAGATAAATACAGCCCTGAGGCGTAACAAAGCGCAAGTTATGGCCAACCATCTGTGTATGTGATCATCTCATAGTGATAATACAGCTTACAGCTGCTTTTATCACTAGTTTGGTGATGCATTTATTGTGGTTTTGGAAAGAAAAAAGATTTCATTAAGCAGGCAGTGCAGTGCTATCAGCTAAATGCTTTAGTTCTGCTTCTAATCGAACAAGTTGTTCAGTTGACATTGACCGAGTCTAAAAAAAATTAAGTATATATGATTTAGAGAAGGAAATAATTTGTGTTACAGTTACAGAAAGAGAATGTGAGACCCCCTCAGTGACCACATCAACTTCTATGTACAAACAGCTGATAACCTTATCAACGCAAAGTTGCCTCCAAGCTGCATTTGAAAGCATGTTGCCCTTATTCAAGCTTCCAACTCTATTGAAATCTGCTATAAATACCTACTTTATAACACTGACCCAATATATAAATTGCTTAGTTCAAAAGAAAAGCTTTTTTGGGGGGGAAGAGGGGGGGAAAGAGTAAACGCTGCGTGTTGTAAAAGCTAAGTGGTTTTATTGGCACTTTAAAATACCCTTTTATGCTGAACCCTATCAGCTCTGATTATATATAACAACAGCAGTTATGTATTAAAAATGTGTGTCAATAGTTGTGCTAACACTGTGATTTGTCATTTGTGTGCCAGAGGTCCCAGCAGGCTTGATTGACACGAACTAGCCTGGGCTTGGCGAGATGGGATGCTGGGTTGTGTTGTTTGTTTGGTGAACTTATAGGAGTAACCGTCTCAATTATTTAAAGAAGAATCTTCATCTATCAACCACAAAAATGCTATTGCCTTCTGCACTCTCACAGCTCCTCACAGACGGCCATGGAGAAACTTAGGCAGCCGCACCAAGTCACCAGCTCTCATGGGAGATTATCAATCAAACAATGAATAAAACCTCGTAAATATTAAGGAACTCATAATTTCATAGGAGGGTTGATATTCTCCTGCACTCTGAGATTTAGTCCTTGCTCTCCTAACTGTGAGGCTCGGTGTCAGTGATTATAGAACCTGTAAACTCTAGTTCCCAAGACAACATCCATGCCACAGGAGGTAAAGGTGTTTCTCACTGAGAGGTATGAAACATTATATTTCCATGGAAGATCTATCCAAGCATAACACACATTTTTTTGAGCAAGGCTGTGGTCAGGATGTAGCCGCTCAGTTTGCATCTAAACTTCTTAAATAAGCAGCATATAAAGCAAGCAAATCACAATTGCTTGCAAAGATCAGTCAAGCCTTTAAAAGCCTGGCTTTGAGACAGTGCTGTACATAAACATAAAACATAAACCAGCAAACAGAGTTTCCCTGCACTTGCCACAAGCGAGGCTGCCCTCAGACAGCAGGTGTTGAGCCTGTTTTATTCAGCGAGGGGGAACCTCCTTTTTTTTTTCAACCAGCTTGTTCTGCCTGCGTGTGTGAATTCACGGGCTGTGAAATGAAACATCCCCCAGGACAGCTCGCTCTTTGAATCCTCTCAGCTGTATCGCACATAAATTATGGTACTCTAAGACCAGAGGAAGTAATTTAATGCTAGAATTCTCCAAAGGGTTTGACTGCTTGTTTTGCTGAGGCGTAGCCATGTTATATATTATACAGAAACAGGGACTTTGGAAGACCCCCTCCTCGTTGCAATCATAACTATTCCCACAGGGGTCTGATCAGGAACTTTATATTGATGATTCCAGAGTAGTCAGGACTTTGTTTTCTTTTCTTTCAGCTGCAAGACAGGCTGCATAATGCCTGCAGGAGCAGCCAGCTGCTTCTCATCCTAGTGAGCACGCTTTGACCAATGAGCCACAGCTGGAGAACATGCACCTTCCTTCTACAGAAGTATAAATATATCTACTCCTGTCACCCTTGCTATCATGTCTTTAGGTGCATCTTCCAGTCCCAGCTCTTCCTTACAGCACGCAGCAGTCACTGAGCAAATGCCCATAAAGGACGCTGGTGTTTGCTGCTGTAGTTTTTGTTACCTCTCAAGGCACCGTGCTGATAGTTGGAGTTGGTTGTATGGAGCATTTGGCAGCCCTACAGCTGCTCTGAATCATAGAATCACCAGGTTGGAAAAGACCCACCAGATCATCGAGTTGTCTTCTTAAATAAGATAACATTGGTGGTGGTTAAAGCTATTGTGCTGTACTACAAGCCAGGAGGACTGGGGCAAGTTTTCTGCTCTGGAAGTAGCAGCAAAAGAGAGAAGGAGACAGCCAGGAGAGGTGATGTTTGGAACCACCTCGGTGAGCCTCTGGGCTCAGTGCTTGAGCTCCGTACGAGGGCAGCTCCGGAAGGAAATATCCTCTGCGTATTAGTTGTGGCTGATATGGGTGAGTTCTCATGTGTATGGGAAGTTTGCAGAATTACTGCTTTAGGGTGACAAAAGCGGCCTTGGTCTATTTGTAAAGCGCCTGCTGCTCTTTTAGCGGCTCTCAAATAAAAGGTAAAAGAAAGAATCATTTCGAACCAGTTTTGTTTTAAAATCCATTTATAACTTTGCAATCTAGACTGATGAGGATAGTCACAAAAGCTGCCCATCCCCTAATGAGGCTAATCACACTCTGCCTGCTCTGTATCAGTGAAGGGAAACAGTTTTCTCCAGGGCTGAGTCAGAGCAGTGTCAGTTTTGACTCATCTATTGGGAGAATTCCTCTCTCTGCATTGATAGGCAGTGAAATTAAACCTCTGAGGGTGAAGTTGAGCTTTGCAAATATTCCCTCTCCAGATGAGATGTGTTAGACTCCTTTCCTTCATCCATGCTCACTTAGTTTCTTATTTAAAAGACTGTTACCTGAAATGTAATTCGTTTTTATTACCATTTATATATTTTTTAAATTTTAAAATAAGTTGAACTTTCTTTGTAAGCTGAACATTTCAACACCAGCCTCTGGGTAACCAGCGTATTAACCACGCGATGCTCAGGAGTTTCTGACTGCAAGCCCTCTGCTGAGGAATAGAAACATGCTGGTTCTTCTGTTGTATAATACAAAATGCGTGCGATGAACTACCCAGCCAGTTCTGTTAGTAGCCTTAAGATGTCACTAACTGCCTTGGCCTTGGCTTTTTCTGCTGGTTTGCAGCAGAGCTGAGGCTGGAGAAGGAAACAGGCTGTTATTTTTAACACATCACCCCCCTCCGACAGTGAGTGACAGACAAGGTGCTGATGTCAATTGGCTAGTGTTACAGGCATTAATTAAGTCAACTAAAAGTCCTTTTAGTTCCCATTTCCTTCTGCAGGGACAGCTAACCCACATAAATGGGAAGCGCAAGAAGAGGAGGCGAGCGACCCGTGGCTCACGGCGCTGGGGAACGAAGCCGAGCTCCGCGCCCCATCCCTCTAGCATGTGAGCTGCCTGAAGTAGCAGCCATGGGAGGACCCCAGCTGAAAGATTATTTTATTGTGTGGTTGCATTAAGCAGTGTTTTTCACTGCTCTTTTTTTCATCCCTTTCTTTTTTCATGAATTCCATGAGCTCCCCGTGCCTCACGCCACATTGCTGAAACCCCCTGTTAGCCTCCTCTGTGCTTCTTTCACAGATCTGCTCATTCTCCCTCCCCTTTGCCTGATCTGAGATTGGTTGTAACATATTTCTTTTAACAAAAGGACTGTGATAATTTTTAACATTTTTACTGAGATATTTCCATTGAATGCACATGGATGGATGCAACTGGAGACCGGTAGAGAACTGCTGTGTGGGCAGCTGGTTTGTCCCTGCTCCAGGGTGGCCCCTTGCAGCTCCAGGTGCTGCAGGATGCTCCAGAGAAGTTTCTAGGTGCCTGGATAAGCCTGGAGGAGGCAGCCAAACCTGGCACCATCTTATTATTATTTATCCACCAAGCTGCTGTAACTGATTGCATGGCTGGGCAGCGGCACAGCTGGTAAAATCCCTGAGTGTAAACCTCGGAAATCAGTGTTTAATCAGTATTGCATTCACATTTGCAGTGGGATAAGACCGTACCGAGCCAGACCTTGGGCTGTCAGCTCTTTAGCTCTCACTTGGTTTGGTGAATTTGAGGATGGCACCAAGAAAATCTAAAATAAGAAAAAATACCTGACATCTTCCAGTGATCTTTAAATTAGATCTGTAGCATCCATCTTACTGACATCCGGATAGCTGGGGCTGGTGCCAGAATTGTCTTTTCTTTTAAGCAAGAGTTTGGACGCTGCAAAGGGTAGAATTGAACACAGAATTTCTGCTCTAAGTTGTGCTGCGTATCCTCTGAGCACCTGGAGTAACTGAACAGTTAAACTGGGCAAGATATTCTATCTTTTAACTCCTTCGTCTGTATTTATAGCTGTTAAATTAATATCCTATTTCCATAAACCAAATCATTATCATTTTCTTAACTTTTTATTAGGTGCTGCAGTTTAAGTTGTCTTTGTATTAAAATGCTGTTACCTGCCCAGTCCATATTAAGAACAAGTTCATACTTCTACCTTATTCATATAAGTAAAATATAATTATTTCTTTCCAGGATTAACGTATCTTTTACTGAAGTAAAAATCTGTGATGAAATCTATCAAATCTGTTAATTTGCTGGTTTGGAGCTTTTTTCTATTCTATGAGCTGTTTCATCCTCTCTGATGGAAACTTTTTTTCTCATAATTCTACAGATGCTTAATTGACTGGGATCTGGTCTGCGTTTTACTGCCTTACTAGTAAAATGGTTTTAATGGGTGTACAAGTCAACCAGTGGCTTTTGCAAGAGACATCTGTTATTCCTGTAAAGTTTATTCCCAGCAGCAAGCAGGACAACCAGAAATCCCATACTAGGAGCTGAGGTGATACAAGCCATGTTGACAAAACCTTCATCCTAAAGCTCGTTTTGTCTCTTTCCACCTGATGAAGATTCATAACACGTTATCTTGGCACAGATTTTCCAGGATGGGACAAGCTGTCAGGTTCTCAGAGTTCCCTTCACTGGGGAAGAGAGAGAGCCCGGCCAACGGGGGCTGGACGCCTGTTTAATTGTGCTCATTAATTAGGAAAATAAGTGAGTATGAAAATAATTGGGATTTATGTTGTGGAGTGAAACTTTAAAGCACGAGTGTTAAATGCTTGGATGATGAAAAGAATGTATTCACAATTTATAAGCTTTATAGCTTAAAAAAAAACCCAAAATGAATAATGAATAGTAAATACCAGGCAATGTGAAAAAACACACTAAGAGAGAGCATGCGGGCTTTGTGTTATAGTAGAGGTCTCTGATTCAAGGTTTACTACTCTAGCATGGTTTCATGAACCTTTTTGTGACCCCAAGCAAGTTACTCCCATCTCACTATTCTTCCATTTCCTCTTTCTGTAAAATGATATTAATAGCACTTCAGCTGCAGAGCAGGTTTATTGTACAAGGCTTAATGAATGTTTGTCCCCCCTCTGATTGAGATTCTTTCCTGCTGGAGGCAAGAATTTTAAGCAGGTTGATTAAATATAAAAGCTCTCTAACTCTGAAACTGTTATTAAAGGCAGAAGGAATTATTTCTCAGGGATTTTTTTTAATTTGATGGCCATTAGAATTGTCTAAAACATAGCAGCTTTACATCTTCTGTTTTTTAGCAACTTTGGATTTGTTTGTCACACTCTGTTAGGCAATGCGTTGACTTCTGAAATGATTCGAAGCAATTAATGCCTAGGCAGACACTGCTAAACTCTTGTTGCCCTGAGGAACAACAAATCACAGCAGTTACACGGTCGGAAAACTCAAGACTTTGTCAACAATACACCCGGAGTTCTGGAATTGAAGGAAAAAAATAACTTCAGATGTTAGTCCAGCTCTGATCCTCTTCCTTTAAGTCCATGATGAACATGGAGCACGAACTGCAGCAGGTAGGAAGCACTGAAGACAACTGTAGAATGCTCTGGATGCCTTGCAGAGGCCAGCAGTGCTTCACCTGTAGCTGAAAGCCCAGAAACATTACAAATGTCTTGGCCTTTGACAAAGAGTTTAGAATGGGGTCATAGAATATTTAGGGTTGGAAGGGACCTTGAGGATCATCTAGTTCCAACTCCCCAGCCATGGGCAGGGACATCCTACTAGGATCAGGCTGCCCAAGGTCACATCCAACCTGGCCTTACAAACCTCCAGGGACGGCGCAGCCACAACCTCCCTTGGTGACCTGTTCCACTGATAACCTGTTCAGTGTCTCACCACTCTCATGGTGAAGAAATTCTTCCTAATCTAAATCTACCCCTCTCTAGTTTATACCCATTCCCCTTCACCCTATGAACAGTCCCTCTCCAGCTCTCTTGGAGGCTCCTTTCAGCTACTGGAAGGGCACTATAAGATCACTGAATTATATCACTTGAACATGGGTGGACAAGAAAATTGCAATTAAAGATGAAAGTTCTACTTTCTATGAAAAGACAGCTGAATATGCAAGATATGCTCGGATTTATGATCTCTCCAACCCAGCTCACTTGAGGCTCTTGTAAGATGAACATCAGCAGATCTGTTCTAAATTTATGAAGGGGTCAAGGATGGAAGTATGCAGTTCATACAAAGGTGGAACTGTCTGCATCAGTACTGCCCCAATGGTGCTAGGGATTACTAAACCTCCAGTAACAACAACTCAACTAAAAGTCTAGTGTTGTATGAGTTCAACCCTCACTGTTTTCTGACAGAAGATGTGGCTGTGTCCTTCCCCCCTATACTGTGAAAACAGTCCATGCCCTTTACCTTCATCCATCCCAAGGTGTTCAGATGCATTTTTATCTGTCGTGACTGGGGTGTTGCATGTTCCTCAGAGCCTCATCTCTTGCGAGTCAAAAAAACTCACAGTTACTGGTCTGTGGTCCCTGCTCTTAAGACTGTTTCTGTGATTTAATGTAAAACAACATTTGGATAGGACAGCGGAACAGTCCTAGAAGCGAGTCCAAGGGCTTCTTCTCATCAGGTGGCTGGGGTGCAACCCCCTGCTCCCTCCTTGGCTCAGTGCACAGTTCTCAGTGTCTGGGGCTTTTGGCACAGCTCAACACTTGATTCCCTTATCAGATCTGGAACTTCACTTCTGAAAGAGCAGATCAGTTTCCGAGCCCTCGTTCTCATCTGTAGAGTATCTCTGAAGCTGACTGGCAAATTCTCAGACACTAAAGGTATTAATTATGGGATTTTTATCCTGGGATTGTTCCATTTTAGTAAGAAACAGGTCCTGCTGCAAAAAAAAATTATCAAGTGTTAAGTGAGAGTATTTTAATCCTCATGAGATTAAATAGTGTGTGGCTGAGAAAAATATGCAGGAGGTACAGCATGAACTTAATTTGATGTACACTGGTCCTGTGCGTGGTTTTCAACTCTAGGTGAACAGGGGCTCCAAGAATGAGGGTCACACACCATAGCAAGGGTGTACGGTAATTTCCACTCCAAAATGCTCAAAAAATCTGTTGTGTCAAGATAAAGGTACGTTCATACCCAAGATGTTTCCTCCAAGAGCTGAATACCCAGTGATAACACTTCTGAAAATGCCACAGAATCACACCTCACGGGTATTGCATTGTTCTTACGCAAGCTGCTACAGAACCAAAAGCAATCTTCGCAGGAATAAAAGTGTAACTGCAGAAACCTGTTTTACTTTCGTGTCCTGAAACTCCCAAAACTTTCAGAAAACTTTCAAGATGTTCCCCAAAATCTGAGCATTTAGAATGTTTTAATTCCTTTGTGGAATCAATCTGCTCTGGCTATGAGATTAAACTATTTGTATATCTATATTGGCTGTTTCCATGGTTGTATATAGTGTTGTTCCTTGCGAACGANGAAAAGCTCGGTGAGAATTTAGACAGTAGCCAAGGCGAGTGTCACCCAGCACCACTGTGGGTCGGGGATTATATAGCTACTGCTGGTGGCCGGAGACAAAAGACGCGATGGTTTAAGAGTTGGCCTCACGTAGGAACCACAGTGTTTCTATTATTATACAAACAGGGCTTAAAGTCCTTGTCTTTCTTCCTGATGTGTTAAAAGCAGTTACACTGGTGAATAAAATTCAGGGATGAGTTTTGTTTTTCTCAGAAAATGGAGTGGATGGAGCCTCTTCAGAAAGCTGTGAGGTGTAATTTTGCTAATATCTACAGTTTACAGCTAAGAAAATGAATTCTATTCCCATGTTACAACTCGAAGGGCCAACAGAGGCTTTATATAACAGGCGAAGTGAGGAAAACACAGGGGAACATACAAAGGACGATTTCACTATGGGAGCAACAGCTTTAATATACAACATACGTGTGGCCAGCAAATCCTCCTTTCTTTTTCCGTCTGCTCTGCTTTGAGTCAGTGACCTGACGTTTACTCCTAAACCTAATCTGCTTCTCTTGTTCATGATATCAGCGACAGAATAAATAGATCAATGTCAGGAGCCAGCGTGATGACATGGGAGCGGTGCTTGAGGTGCTGGGATTTATAGGCGGTCGACGGAGGCAGATACACGACACACAAGTAGGGACGGCAGCAGATTTTATACCCATGGGCTGGGACCACGGTGGCTACGAGGCATCTATGAACCCACCATAACATAAGGAAGAACATTTGATAGGAACGGTTGGACTCGATGATCCAATGGGTCTCTTCCAACCTGGTGATTCTATGATTCCATGATTTTCTGCTCTCCCTCCTCAGATACCCTGAGACACAAACCCAGCAGAAATTGCTGAAATCATCTTCTGTTGTCAAACTTCTCAAGTGAACAGCCTCGTGTCATAATCCTTGTATATATATATCTGGAAGGAGGTGGGTTGGGAGCTGTGCAAAATGATTGCTGTAAAATCTAAACAGAGCTAGTTTGGTTGGGGTTTAGATTCCAGATAACAAATTAGGCTCGGTTCAGCGAGAAAACTTTTGAGGTTTTAAATTCATCGTTTGCTTATGTTTCTGCGTTAAGAGTTACGCGCTTCTTCTGCCTGGCAAAGAAGCTGGGAGTCAAAATGCTCAGTGTCAGCTCAATCGCTCTGATGCTGGAGAGTGATTCATTTATGAAATCCTGAGGTTATTCATGTCCTACTCACGGAGAAGTTACTGCTAAATTAGCATGAAATCTCCCACCAGAAATTAGAGGTTTCATGGAGCTTTTGTTATGAAAGAATAATAGCGACAATCAATTCTCAAACCCTGTTCCGAATGCTATACTGAGTTTGGATTTGTTAAAAAAAAATCAAATACACTTTGTGTGTCATTCAGTTCTCTCAAAAATAAATTGTGAGAGCTCTCCTGGTTGCCTAATTCTGAGCTTGGGTCTTTTCTACCTCCATCACATTTTGGCATGCTCAGGCAATAATCATCCCCACGTAACGATGTGTTTAATAAGCTACAAAACAACATTCTGGTCCCTTTTGCCTCTTGTGGGGATATTTCAACATCAGTGCAAGAACTGCACGTAGAGAAATGTACACAAATGGAGTGAAAAATCAGATTTACAATCTTC
The DNA here is from genome assembly GCA_013389865.1 of Piaya cayana. Taxonomy (NCBI): domain Eukaryota; kingdom Metazoa; phylum Chordata; class Aves; order Cuculiformes; family Coccyzidae; genus Piaya; species Piaya cayana. The sequence goes on along the minus strand of WAAB01003927.1, from coordinate 8,208 downwards.
TTTCATAAAGAATTGTGGGTTTTTTCAGGCTGTCTACAGATTTGTCAGAATCCATTAAAATCAAGGACTCTTTTGCCATTAAAGGCTCCCTTTAATTTTAAAAAAAAAAAAAAATTGTGATTGTGCCTTCATAGTTACAGTTGCAGTAATTGTTGGGAGGGAAAATGCACATTTTTATAGACACTTCAATGCAAGTTTTTATTCCAAGTTCATTAAAATCATTTTTGAAGACACACTCCTTAAGAAAAACGTTGTGTGTTTTAGTTTCACATGTTAACGGTTTATTTATTTACTTATTTATTTCAGCTGCTGATCTCTCTCTGTAGCTGTTGCATTCCCAATCCCTTTGCCTCCATCAGAGGAAGCAATCAGAAAAAAAAAAAAAAAAGCTGTCATTGCCCCTCAAGGTTTCTTGTTGGCTAATTGGAGTTTTTGGCTCTTTATCCTGATGATTAAAAGAACAGCTGAGTGAAGTCAGAATGCATTTACAGGGCTGACCCACCCAGCTCTGCTCTTTGCCTCCCTCTGATTCATTTAGCAAATGAAGCTCCTGTAAACTCACATAACTTTTTGCCTGTATAAAACTCCAGTCCCTGCACAGTTTTAAGTGAGCCCTGGGTAAACTATCATGTTGGTCACTGAAGCAGGATAACAAAAGCCTTTAAAAAGCTTTTTGTTGAAAAGTGTTTTTTTTCCTGTAAATCAACATTTTGTGCTGGGGCATATAGATTGTATGAAATGAACCAGCCCTTTTAAAAAGCTGCTTCTATTTCAGCCTATGAGAAAAACAACTGTCAGTGTTTACCCTCCTCCATCAAGGTAAGCGTGTTTGTCTAAAGTCTTACTACCCCTTGGCTCGCAAACACTTGAAGATTGCTTCCCATTTTTTTCTGTACCCAGACTGCTCTGCGGAATTGTCTTTATCAAAACTTTTGGGGAAAATCTTTAACAGAATCTAAGAAACTTGCCTAATTGATGCAGCCACCTCTTCTCCTCCTATTGATTCCCCTTCCATGATATATGTTTGTCCTCCCTGCCTGCGAAAACCTAGAATTAAAACTGAAGCGTTTCTATTTTATGCCTGTAATTGCCGGGAGAAAAGAAGTGGGGTTTGTGGGTAAAAAGCTGTGATCTGTTTAGTGAGCTTTAAATAAATCATCTTGTAAAACCCAATACAGAACTGCCCCACGTTTACAAGACAGGGATTTCCAAACAGTGAAGCCTCACCCCACCCCAATTTTTTAGAAGCTACTTTTAAAAGAACAAACCATTCTCACACCTTTTGTAAGGAAATAAAACAAAGTGAACCAGGCACCTCCCTGGGCTTGAGAGGGGAGAGAGAGAGTGGTCCCCACATCAAAACTATCCTGGAGAGATCAACCATTGATGATTTAAATCTTCACTACTTTATCTCTTTGTTTGCTGCTTGGAATGCTATTGATACCTTCTTTGTCTTTGTAATTGTTTTAATTAGCCACCCAGCATGGGCCCCTGACAGTGCTTGTGATAGAGCATTATGGACAACCCAGCAGGACAGTGAGCCTGTTAACATGAAACACAGACATTATGGCAAAGCTTAATTTCTTTTATTTGTGTCATTTTTTTTTTTTTTTAACCTCCCCCGTCTTCTTTGTTGGTGTTTGTGCGGGCTTATGACTTGAGAGAATGGAAATTGTAAGTCCTTCGCCTTTTAAAGGGGGGGGAAGAAGCTTGAAAACCCCTATTTCTCAGGGATTGTACAATTCAAGTTGATATTAGCACTTATGGATTCTGGAGTCGGACAAAGGATGAAGCCTTGGCCATATCGATTAGTCTTTTCATGCATCATGTCTTCAGCAATTAGACTGATATTTATGTTCCTTACTGTACTCTCGCCTCTGCAAATTTATTTTTAACTGCTATTTTTTTGGCTCTGCAGTGTTGTTTGTTCTTCTTGACCACATCCTTCTTTTGTAAATGGCAATCTGGACGTTCAATTATGATGCAGATCTGCAACTCATTAGCAGAAAACTCTGGTACTGTTGCCATGTGAAGACAATTCTGTCATTTAACTTGTGGGAACTTTTGCCAATGTGTATATTCTGGGGGGGGGAAAAAAAAAAATCAAACCCTAAAAGTTTGTTTTTAGAGGTAAACAATTCAACAACGTCAAAACCTCAAATCCTTTCATAGCGTAGGTTTTGTTATTAAAAAAAAAAAGAGTTTTGCTTGGGGTAGAGGAACGTGAATAGCGAGAGGAGCTTCGTGAAAGCACAAGTTTCCTTTGAATTCGGTTTCTTCAAATTAGTCCCAGGTCAGCCCCTGCCAATTATTGCCCCACTTCAGCTGTTCTCTGGACATTAATAAAAGCATCTGCTTTATTAACAAAGAATCCAGTTTTGAATTCTCAAAGCAAGGAGTTTAGTTGGCTATTCCCCCCACTGTGTTGACTTTCTAGCTCATTAGCCTATTTATTCCATTTTATTGACCTCCTTGAGTTATATCTAGGAGAAAGCATTAGTTTGTGACTTGATGAACCAGACTGAAATAATTCCATGCTTTGACGGAGCTGAATGTAAATCCTGAACGCCTGGGAATTCCGATGTTTTGTTAACCTAGCGGCACTGCTTATTTTCAGTATTGCCAACTCTTGCGCTTTTTCACAAATCTCAGTCAAGAGGAAAAGGTGTGTGGTGGGGGGGAGGTTTGTTTCTTAAAAAAAGAGAAAAAAAAGAGATTTTAATCATGCCGGCTTTCAAGAGAAGCTGAAATACAACTTGTGGTGTCCACTGCAAGGCAAAGGGAAAGCTGAGGGGAAGGAGGAGAGGTTCTGCGTGGGCACCGGTGCTGAGCTCTCGAGCACCAGAAGATGTGAATCACTGTACAGGGAACTGAAATCTTAAAATCAAAGGGCATTGGGCCCACGCAGGGGTGGCTGCACAGGAAGCCTATCTGCTCCTTCCACGGTTTGCAGCCGAAGGTAAATTCTCATCCTTTTCGATCTCTGTTAATAGAGCAACGAGGACTCCGAGGGGTGGAAAACCCTGAGCCTGCTCAGCTTCTGTGGAGACAGTAAATCAGTGTTAGTTAGCCATGACTCCATAACTCAGTATGCTAGAAAAAAAACCCTAACTTAAATTGGGAGGATGAGAAATCCCTCTAGCCACTAAAATAGTGGAAGAAGCTCTTTATTAGAACAGACAGACAAATAACGTTGCCTTACGTAGGGTGTGAGAAGGTTACACCAGGGAAGGAAGCAGTAAAACCTTCTCTAGCCACGTTTTCCCCATCTTCAAGATGGTCTAAAATCAGCATTAAAACATTTTTCCCCATCCCAGCCCCATTTGCTGTGCTGGCAGACGTGACATCTAGAGTTTCCCCAAGAACAGTTCACTTGACTTAGCTGGCTGGGCCATGGCAGAGGTTAGGTTGACCCGAGATGTGCTCAATTTTATTTAAAAAGTGCAAATATCAGCATCTTGTCTGGGCCACAGATTTCTTGTTTGACCTTGGGCAACTCTCTCAGCCCTGGATGCTTTGCAGCCACCTCCCCCTGAGGAGGAAGGTGCTTCTGCTTCTCTAGAGCATCATAAGGCTAAAAAGCCACTAACGATTGCAAAGGGCTCCCAGGCTGCTTCAAAGAGAGCTGCTGGGGTGAATGAAAGAGAACTGATGGTATCTTTACAGAAAAAATAATCTGATTTATGTCTATTTATATTTGTTTCTCTTCTTCAGATAGGAACATTGCTCTCTAGGAGCTCTCTGAAGAGATGTGGTTTGCTGTTTGCCAAGCCCATACTTAGTTGTATTTTATATTATTTTAATAAAAAACAATTAAGCTAAACATTGCGAATGTCTGCGCTGTGAAATAGTGCAATTGCAAACTTTGATTTTTATATTTCTGAAATACTAATTCTGATGACTTTGAATTTGGATGTGTGTTTACTTGCAAGTAGCAGTGGCAGCACTGCTGATTAGATAAATGAAGCTTAGGGTTTGATCTATTTATTTCCATATGCACTAATGGAAAATGCGTGTACAACTTAAAGGTATAATTCAATGTTTGGTGCTTATTATATCCCAAATACTCTGCTGACTCTGTTCGATAAACCTGACTGATTGTAAAACAGGCATTTCAGCGATGTGACAAGTTAAGAGCCTTTAGTTAGCTGAGACTCAAAATTACTTATCCAGAAGCCTCTAAATACAGTTGTGAGCCTTTCACTGATGTCCCAGCTTTTCTTGTTGGCACTTGATAGGTGCTGATGCTGCTTGGGGCACCTCAGATGGTGCATGGCAAAGGCAACGACAACTTCATGGTTTAGTGTTTGATAGGAATGGTTGGACTCGATGACCCAGCGGGTCTCTTCCAACCTGGTTATTCTATTATTCTATGATCACCTCCTGCCTCCTCTTCCTCTCCCACACTTTTCTGTCTTGCTGTTGTGTGGTGGCCTCTCTGGTAGGTCAGTGCAGTTGTTTGGTCTCTTTGAGGAAAATAATTATAATTTAGTCTTAAGAAAATGGTTGGATTTTTTCCAGCTCTGACCAGTGCCTTGATAATATTCATAGTGCAGCTGAATGGGAGGGATGGAAAGTTGTGGGGCTGGGTCCAACGCAAGGGATAATTTGGGTGGTGATACTATAAGCCACTTTTCCTTGCTGAATGTTTTGTAGTATTGGACTCCGGTTTAAGGTGAGCATCCTTCAGAGGATAAAAGTTGGATGCTCTACAATGCTAATAAGAAGAGATGGGTGCCCTTGGTGAAAGTGGTTGAGCACCTGAATTAGATTCCTGCCTTGCGAGTGGTGAGGCACTGGAGCAGGTTGCCCAGGGAAGTTCTGGATGCCTCATCCCTGGAGGTTTTTAAGGGCAGGTTGGATGGGGCCTTGGGTGACCTGATCCAGTGGAATGTCCCTTCCCATGGCAAGGAGGGTGGAACTAGATGGTCTTTGGGGTCCCTTCCAACCCTAACTAGTCTATGATTCTATGACTCTCAAGGCATAAGAAAAACTAGAACCCACTAAACCCAGAAAGAATCCCTTGTACTTGTGCAAAGAGGTGAATTCCTCCAGCTCAAAGAAAATTTGACATGTTATTAGAAGATTCATATATTCTCTGTGACTATGATGGAGCCACTGGTCTGGAGTCAATTTTCAGATCAACAGACCTTGTTCACTGGTTATTTGCTAGATGATGAAGGCTTCTCTAAAGCAACAGTGAAGAGCTTTTTGTGTCCCTCAATCTGACTCACAATTTATAAATAATAGCTGTGTTTACAAGTCGACCATGACAAAAACTCTCCTGGGTAAGACAGTGTCTAAACAGAGACAGTTTAATTGCTTCTTACTCAATATTTGGTAGGCAACAAAGGCCCGTGCCCATGCCAGTGGAAATCCGTGGCTGTCTTCATGAGATGTTGGATTAGTTATCTGATTTGACCACTTTGCACAAAGAATTTTATTTTTATGCTGGAAAATTTGTGTGGAAAAGCTTTGTAAGTTATCTATAAACTCCAGTCGTTGGCCTGCAGTCGTGTAGCCTGAATCACGTGGGCTTCTCCCCAGGCAAAGTGTAGAATTTAAAACCAAAATTGTATCTTCTATATCACGGCTTGAACTTCTCACTGGCAAAGGCTACTAGGACATATTTAATTTTATATCTGTGGTTTCACACTGGTTAGTGTTCAGTCTGTTATTAATGACCTCACCGTACAGGCTGCCCGTGGCCAGGCCTGGACTGGAGACAAGGAGATGCTCTTGATGGGGAAGCGTGTGTGCAGGGTCACTTTTGAATGTTGGCGTGGAGGAGTGTGAACCTCTTGGAGAACTAATCCCACCTTGGAAATAGTTTAAACCCATCCTGGTGGAGATGCCATGGTGCGAACAGGATCTCTTGCACCTCAAACAATGAGGAAGGTCATCGTAAACCTGCTGGGGAGAAAGGACTCAGGTCTGTAATAGGAGAAATCCATGATGTCTTCATTTCTAACACAAGAATCCTTGTAGTAAAGCATTTACTGAAAGGCAGCATGAGCACAAACAACTAATTGTAAAGGCTGAGTGATTATTTTCTAGTTTTCATTCTGAACTAGATGGTGAAATGTTTACATCTCCTATAGATATGATTGATGTGGAGAGCAAACAAGAAAAAAAAATCCCTTACTGGGTCAACAGGTTACTTAGAAATGTGTGGAAAGGTTAATCCCGAAGCTTCTGTCCTTCTTAAGTGACCATTGTTATTTATGTATTCATAACCCTGGAAAAATCATAAAGACCTTTCCCCCCACTCCAGGAAGTTATACTCATGCATTTACCTGTTACAAATGACTAACTAAAGTAATCCACAATTTTTATGACCTCTCACTGCACTTTCAAATTAGGTTTTTTTTTTTCCTTGTGAGAGGTTGGTGAGGTATTACTTTCTGCTCAGGTGTAACTGAAATCCTGGGTCATCCATTCGAGAATGTTGTTGCTTGTGAGATATTAATTGCTTCTCAAACCTTAGAACTACTCCAACTTCCAAAGGTTAATGGAGCAGAGAGATTTAGGACATGTTCCTAACCACACAGGTTATCCGCCCTTCCAGAAATATGACACTCACTGGAGATGGGTCGTTCATTTTTATTGTTTAAAATTTAATGAGGCGTGGCACTTATAATCTGCTGGCTGGGAGCATCTTAATTGTCAAAAA
>WAAB01003926.1:0-11870 GCA_013389865.1 Piaya cayana | reverse complement strand
AGGTCCTGCACCTGGGTCAGGAATACAGTCAAGTTTTCCTTCCACTGGAATGTTTTGGTCTAACAGACAGGTGACAAGTCAGGCAACTTTCACAGACAAGAAACACATGCTTCAGAGCTAAAAAAGGGTCTAACAGATAAAATACAAAGTCTTCTGGATGAACAAGCGGGCATCAAATTAAAGTCAAAATGGTTTCCAAAAATACTCTGCTGAAGGCTTTGTCAAAGCCAATCACTCAGTAGCAGAAATGCCACACAACCCTTCTTACCTGGCCATTTAGGACAATACGTGGAGGCTCCCTTAGCCATTAGCAGAAGCAACCAAAGAGCTGAAATACAATTATGCAAAGTGGAATTCAGCCAGGACCATGATGCAAATAACCTTTACTCTCGGAGAAGTGTAACAATTAATGGCCAAAAAGGTGAATGTCGTTCCTCTGGTGACTTCTTCACGTTAGCCTGAGGGAGAAGAGCAATCTCTGGTATTTATCATACCACTCCCACCCATACTAGCTCTGCTCTACTCCAGCCATTCTTTAAAAACACTCACTTACCGTCTTCTTCCATAATTATTTCTCTGCTATTAAATGCCGAGCACGCTTGATATAAACATCTGAAACACAAGCCGTGGCATTTTCCCTTTATAGATTGACAGCCAGATTAATACTAATCTTTGTTTACATCAGTATAAATCCGCAATAGTCTCAGTGAAGTTACCCTTGATTTATATGGGCCCAACAGAGATAAAAGCCCAAACCAAAAATCTAAACAAGTCATTTATTTTTCTTAATCGGGAGAAACAGAGATAGGATTTCAGGTGGATAAAACAATTTAAGCATTGAATTCATTTTTGAAACTACTTTTCACAGCCTTTAAGAATGTTTTATCACTACCACTGACAACCAAGTGCATCCCTGAAGAACCCTTATTCACGAATCTGCTTCAACAAACTGTGCCATTGTCCCTAAAGCCTGCTGGGCTGGTACGTGTATTTGTGTCACTTGTGTATTTGGTGTATTTGCAGCATGAGAAGACAGATTTTCAGTGTTGTGAGAATGACCTTGGAAGGCTGACATTACCTATTGATGAGTTACAAAGCTGGATGTTGAGAACAGGCTAGATCTTGACTAACTGAACTACCCAGAGTCTCACTCCTGCAGTCAAGACAAGCTCAATTCAAACGATCAGCTCACCTTGTCTCAGGTAAGCTCAGGTTGACAAAAATCATTAGGGAATGTCTGTTTGCAGGCAGCATTGTCTGAGGATAAAATAGTTGGTTTGGTCTGTGAACAAAGAAAAGATAACGGCACGTGTAAGTGTAAACAAAACTTAAATAGAAATTTAAAGATAAGACAAAAATGTTACTGCTAATTGCATTTCTTTAACAGACAAATTAGGTGGAAGATGACCCACCGCTTAGCACTGATAGCAAGATAGGAACTGTTAGATAGGAATGGTTGGAATCGATGATCCAGTGGGTCTCTTCCAACCTGGTGATTCTATGATTCTATATATACACACAATATGGAGCAACATTTCTTTGCCTCACAGGGTCTGTAAGCCTTCTAAACTTGTGGTTTCTGGCCCAGGAACAGTTATTCCAATTCCTGCTCAATGTGAAGTGCTACAAATNGCAGTAAGTTATTACATCACAACTTATCACAGACATAATGAAGAATGACAAATTAGTAACATTTATTTAAAAGAGATGACAAATACAGGAGAAACAAAGATCTATGAGCTAATGAATGGAATGGAAACAGGACTGGTCATTGCAAGATACTGGTATTGTGACAGGAAAGCAAGGGATCACTACGAGCAGATAATTTGGAATTGCTACTAGAGAACATAATTAAAAAAAAACAAACAAAAAGTTACTCTGAAGATTTAACGGCTTAAAGACATTCTTGTAAACAAAATAGCCAACTGTTTTGATTAAATAATGTTTGTATGAAAATGAAGTTACATCAGCTCATGATAAAACTGCAAACATCGGGACTCAACTCTTCATGCCCCAGGGAGCAAACCACAGACCAGCAAGCAGAGCACACAAATCCCATGGAGGAGGCCTGTCTGCTTCTCTCTTAAATGAGTTTGATTCAGCAGACTACTCAAGACAACTTTCTGGACTAGATGTCTGATGTAATAGCACAACTCCTAGATTCTCACTTTCAATCATTAGAACCCAAAACAAGAAGTACCTTAACTGTGAAATACAAGCAGGCATATTTGCTCGGAAACATCTTATTCTACGTTATTATTCTTGATGGGTAAAGCATGTGATTCTGTTTGTTTTTTAAATTAAGCAAGACATTTACACTATGCCTATGCAATAGTTCTTGCTGCGCTGCTAACTCGCTGAATGATGAGTGCAGCAGCAGCTCAAAACTAAGTAGGGTATGTGATGAGACCGAGAATTTTGATAACTGGGAAGAACTACTAAAAATAAGGGAAGCGAACTGAAAAGTCCATTCTAAAAAAACCCCAAACATAATATTCAATATTTAGAACAACACATTTTCATAAAGCTGAACTAATATAGTGGCATGTTCTTTGCTAATTGACCATGTTGTTGAAGTTCATTAAAGATTTGTGTTGTGGTTAATAAATCTGGCCAGACAAGTAGAAAGAGTTAGGTTTGCCTCTGGAAAAGAGGATGTATCAGCACAGAATCTACAGCTTCTTTTCAGCCTGTGATGCTTGAGATGGTNCTCCCCTGGACACCAGTGAAATTAGGCACATAAATACCGTATGGAAGTATATGATTAAAAATTAGCCATGACTGTGTACATATGAAGTAAATACTATAAAAATGCCACACAGAAAATAAAAGTATCATTATACTATATGAAGGATAGACAACTCAACAAAAAGAGTGAGTAGCAGGATATTTTCAGTAAGATTTATATAACAAAAAAATCCTTCCTCCCCCATTTACTCCAACATACCAATAACTTCACTAGTTGGAAGATGCTCCCACTAGGAACCTGGTTTTCTCTCTAGAAGCAGGGTTTTCTTAACTTATAGAGAGGGGAGAGTCCAGTGATTCCTTCTGTCCACCAGCGCTGTCTCACAAACGTTTACAAATCTCTTTATCTTCACAACAATATCTGTATTGCATCCAACCTCTTCATAGATTTCTTCATAATAAATAACTTATAATAACTTCATAATAACAAATAACTTCATAACAATATATAATTTCAGAATTTCTTCAATAAATTCTTCATTTATTTAATGATCATTTCTAATTCTGAGGCAGCTGGCCTAGCTTTAGAGGAAGCTTTCAGCAACTTTTGTTGGGAAACTTTTGTGAAGCCGTCCTGTTCGTTTGCCTTGCTTTTTTAGGGAAGAGGTTAACATTTTGTTCCGTGACAGCGTCTGTAAGTTCAATCAAGCATGTTGATCAAAATCTAGTTTTCTGAGTTCAGTACATCAATAGAAGCCTTTATTATCCACTAAAAACATGCAGAAAAATCTGAGTAAAAATTAACACATAAAACGGGATAAAATAGCAAACAGTTCATCTCAGGCAGAAAAAAACCCAACAGAATAGAACCAGACTTGTGTAGGAAACACATTGCAAACTGCCAAGTCCTTTTTATCCCATTTCATAGCTGCCAATCACAGGTTTGGTCCATCTCTTCGATGTATCACTGAGCCTCAGAGCAGCTGATACTGATGGGCAGGTATCAATAGCTCCAACTGTTTGTTTATAGCACAGTGAAGTTGCTCAGCCTGCTCAAGCACAATTAACAGTCGTGCTGAGACGGAAAAGACATTTTGAAATATCTTGGTAAAATCATAAAATCTTTTTTGTATAGCAATAGATGCAGCCATCTGGATAGGAGACTGCGCATTCCAGTACTTCACACCACCTTCCATTGCTCTGATTAACTCTATCCCTATTCATAGAATCATAGAATTCACCTTCCCTGGAGGGGTTTAAGGGACGGGTGGACGAGGTGCTGAGGGACATGGGTTAGAGATTGATGGGAATGGTTGGACTCAATGATCCGGTGGGTCTCTTCCAACCTGGTGATTCTGTGATTCTATGATAAGAGGGACTTGCTGAATTGAATTAAACACCAATATCAATTACTTTTATTGAACCTCAAGTGGGTTAAGGGGGTTGAATGTTAGCTGAAGAACTGACTCACTGAACCTCATGTGTAACTATTTAAACCACTTTGCAAAAATTTCTGGTTTTCTGTACCCGAACAGAAATCCTTTCTACCAGACCTATTTGTTCTCTTCATTGCAGCTGCTCACTAAATCGTGTTCGCGTCCTCCAACCGGCAGGAGAACAAGTGATATTGTGGTTCCGCTGACAGACAGCCTGCTGGCTGGGTGTAGAGGTTAATTTTACCCCTCATAATCCTTAATGCCTCTCTGCCTTCATGGGGCTGTCATCTGGTCTGCGAGAAGTTAGAATTAACCAGCACGCATCCCAAGCGCTGCTGCAGCCTGTCCAAAAGGGATATTCAGGCACAGTTAAGCCGGAGCTGAGCTGGGCTCAGCTGCTGTGGGTGAGAACAGCTCAGGGCATGGCTGGGACTGAGCCAAATACAAGTGGAGCCTCCAAGGGAGCTAATTCTCTGGTTCTCCTGAGCACTCTGGTGACCAAGACCTTCCATGTATCTCTTCATGCCCTGGTTCCTTTATGAAACCCGGACTGCGGTGAACGCTCACTGCAGAAAGAAAGGATGGAGGAGCAGTCACTGAGCTTACAGCTGTGCAGGCAGAAGCAGGCATTCCCACTGAAAAATGAAAAGGAACTGGAACTCTGACAGCTGCCCTGAAGAGGAAAAACATCCTGGTTTCAGAAGGTGTCATCATCACCATGTCATCATCATGATGTCAGCACCAAATAGCTCCTGCTTCTGTCCATACAGACAGGATCACACCAGCCCTTCCATTTTCATTAATAAACTGGCATTTGCGACCTCCCTTGGCTTCTGGCTTCAAAGTCTTCCAGCACTTTGTGGATTTGGCAGGAGGGAGATTAGGGGTAGTACTCAGTTGGTATGGAATTCAGTTTTTCCCTGAAAGAAAAATTAGCTATAACATATTCTGAATAAAGTCTGTATTTTCAAATTAACCAGCACAATAATGAACCTGCTATTTAGCAATGACGTTAAAGAGCAGTTCAGCACACCTTCTGGATCCTCAGACAGGTTGCCATCTGTACTTACGTATCGAAAGGTGGTGTTGGAAACACTGCGGCCTAAAAATACTAAACCTGGATAATTTTAATTTAGAAGAGAATTAGGATCCACGCTGAGCTTTACAGTCACATCTCTGCTCTGCAGCCTGACACCTGTAGAGACAACTATCAACAATAAAACTGGGTTTTTCAATAACACAAGTGCCATCACCAGTCTTCGAGAGTAACTTCCATCTGTTACTAGTAAAGCACTGAAACAGCAAATGCCTACTTAAAAAATCAAGCTGGTTCCTGCACTTTGCTCATGAAAATAACCTTAGAGATTATTTCAGTGGGACTAGTTCAAGGTGATCGGAAGCTGTTCGCAAGGCAAAGACCAGATGGGCCAAGGACTATTTATTTCAACTTACTGTCTTCCATGTAAATATAAAGCAAGGTGAGTTCTATATCAATTCAGAAGGCCACAAAGGACTTGGAGCTCTGAGAACTTTAGTGGTAGTAGAGAGGTCTCTAATGAGATGGCAAAAGAGATCAAAAGAGATCATTGGGCACTGTCAGAGGCTGCCCAGGGAGGGGGTTGAGTCACCTTCCCTGGAGGGGTTTAAGGTGCAGGTGGACGAGGTGCTGAGGGACATGGGTTAGTGACTGATGGGAATGGTTGGACTCGATGATCTCTTCCAACCTGGTGATTCTATGATTCTATGAAATTCCAGCCCTGCAAGGCTCAGTAGGCTTTTCCCTTGGTGTCCACACCGGAGATCACTTTACATTTATGTTTGCTATAAACCAGCAGTGACCTGCAGAAGTTTCTCTACAAACCCGTTAATTGAGAAGAACAAAATGAACATTGCATCGAGTTAGGTAACTTTTAGATCAGCTCGTGTAGAACTAATTATGCACTGTCTCATGAACGGTATATGCTTAAAAGGCAATTTAATTTATAATGAAAAGCCCGCTGTTATCTGGGTTTTTTTGACATTTCACATTATAGGGAAGACCTTTAGAAAACAGAAAATGGAATGAATAAGTGAGGAGTAAAGAAGAGAAAAGAGAAAAATGGAAAAAAAGACTAACATAAAAACCAATAAATAATAATACCTGTCATTGTTCATACAGGATGTTGGTTTTCAAGACTGATGATTCAAAGGCAATTATGTAACACGTAGAATCATAGAATTATAGAATCACCAGGTTGGAAGAGACCCACCGGATCATCGAGTCCAACCATAAACATGTTAACTTCCGTCAGCATAAACAGATTTTTCAGTAAATTACTGCACCTACCTGTATGATTATTCACAAAATTTTGTATTCAAACCTAAAAAAAATCAGAAATTTTTAATAGGGCACAAATATAGATTATTTTTTTTATTTATAAGTTACTTAGGTCGAATTTTATTTCTGAAAAAATTATTCAAGATGTGCAGTCTTGAATCATCAAGACTATAGGAATCTGTGTTTCTGGCAAAATACAATATATCTGTGCAGATGAGGAAATTTTTAAAATTGTGTGTAGATCTACTATTAATGCTCTCCCGCCTACACTGAATATCAATCCGCAAAGTATTAGCGTCGTTCCAGAAATGGCATCCTAAGAGAAAATCATGATAATCCAGTCAGTAACCCACGTTTGTATGAATAGGTGGGGGGAAAAAAAACCCAGATAAAAATTAAAGTATTCCTCCCCCCTTAACAGAAATTTGATGGGTTATTCCAAGGAGGGAAATCTACACTGCATAGAAAATGTGTAAGTAAATTCACACCGAATGAATAATCTTCCATTTATACAGAACCCCCAACACATTCCGGAGCTTTCCAAAAGCACTTTACAAATGGAGCTGCTAAGTACGTGCCTTAGAGGAATCATTTTCAGCCCCTCATGGGAGAAAGATAGCTCAAGTTTACTATTCACACCAGCAATATGCAAAAGTGAGGAAGAAGCGAAGGAAAAATGAATCATTTGGAATCGCCAAGAGAATTTTAACTGTACGGCGTAACTATCAAAACTAGAATTAGACCAAAATAATGAAGTCAATATTCCCTGATTACCCACCCTGGGTAACAGCAATACAACAAAATACATATATTCCTCTCTTTCTCTTTCATATGCAACACACACAAGGTACAAAATGGGGAGCACGAGAAGCAGAGAAACAACTTATGGAAAACAAGACAGAAACAGCCATTTCAGCCTCCAAGTTACAATCCCAAGATTCCTTGTAATTCTCCATCATCACTTACTCCAAGGATGTTGGCAGCAGGATGCTTAACAGAGCTCCTTTTCCTCCTTTTGTGAAGATTTCTAGAGGAAGAAAGCTTCACAGGTGGGTACAGGGAGACTTCTCTCACACCAAAGAGACTCTAGTCAGGTAATTCAGTTAAAATTAGAGCTGTGGGTCTAACAAAAGAGATATTTTACTGTTTCTGTTCTGTTTTACAGAAAATCTGCAACAAACAGGCATTTAGTGTTCCATACAATACAAATAAAACGAAAGCTGTGAATCACCTGAATCGATGCATTGCAAGAATTGAAACCCTGACAGCTCCTTCGATGCCAGAGAACTAAGGAATTGCCCCCACCCTGGGCTCAGATTAGCTGTTAGGCAGGTGCTTTCAGAGAAGGGCACATAAGCTCATCAAAAGGTCTCCAGCTATTAAGAAATTAATGTTCCTAATGGGCTTTGCTATTTATGTATTAAACCAGGTAGCAGATTGTAGCTTCTGTATTCTCTTGAGTTTAGGTAATGCTTAGTGGAAAGTATTTCTTCAGATTTATATCCCTTGTGACATCTTAACAGGCTTCCCAGGGAGGGGGTTGAGTCGCCTTCCCTGGAGGGGTTTAAGGGACGGGTGGACGAGGTGCTGAGGGACATGGGTTAGTGATTGATGGGAATGGTTGGACTCCATGATCCAGTGGGTCTCTTCCAACCTGGTGATTCTATGATTCAATAGTTTATGGGTGAGCAGGTCACATCACCCAGTGGGACACATTTTAAGGGACACCTGCAACTCAGAATTCTGCTTGGGTTCAGTGTAGGATTAACGCCTTCCAAAGATGTTTAGTGTAGGGTTAATGCCTTCCAAAGTCATTTAAATAAGTTTTGACCCAGCTACACCCTTGTGATTCCGTTTCCCTTTGGAGGCTGCACTGTTCATCTCATTTTAAATATCAGCGGAGGGAATAATGAGCACCGGCTGAGCTGGTAACTCTGCAGGGTAACTCTCTCCAAAGCCTTCAGCATCCTGGTGAAAGCTCCCTTCACGGCAAACTAGCGTAGTCCCCTTGGTGAAATCCTTAGGAAAAACACTGTAATTTTTAATTTTGAAGTATCTAAGTGCTTTCATTACTTCTCGGTATTAAGTTTCCTCCTCAGCTGTTTTGCTTTCTTCCCATCAGCTGATAGACTGATGCTTCTGTGCGCCTGAAGAGGCGGATGTGCTCTCCGCTTGGGTACCAGGGGAGTGGTTTCCCTGGCAACATCCATCACGTGAAAGCCCCCTGGATACTCAGCTGCTCCTCTGACTTTTTCTACTTTAGCTATGTGGATAGCCGAACTGGGTACTAAGTACCCAAATCAAATCAATCGCAGCAGAAAGAGCAAGGCTGAACAGAAAAATATCAAAGAACTTAAGGTTCTTTTATTTGCTGTTCAGCTTAACTGAAAACAGCTCTTGCAGATATGTAGTATTTTAACAAACTTTTTTTTTATAAATTGGTCTCACTGAAATAATTTTTCTTCCAATATAAAATGATCTATATTTTTCTGTACACACAGCTCCTTGGGAATCCATCCGGAATGCAAGTTTAAAATGTACAAAATTTTAAGTAGCATTTTACAATTTTCCCACCTCCCAGAGGGAGTTGATATGTTCTTTCGTGCTTTTATAAGGCCCGTTTTAACAACCATTTTAAAATTAAGAAATCCAAATTTTACTATCTTTTCCCCTGTGTGTTTTGCTGGAATGAAACAGCCACGAACTGGATTTGAGCAGCAAGGTTTGGGCTGCAGGAGGAGCTACACTTGTGACTTCTGTGAGAAGCTGCTAGAAGCTCCCCCAGGAGGAGGAGTGGCAGAGACAATATGAGATGAACTGACTGCAACCTTCATTCCCCATCCCCCTGCAGTGCTGAGCAGGAGGAGGGAGAGAATTTGGGAGTAAAGTCAAACCTGGGAAGAAGGGAGGGCAGAATTTGGTTTAAGGTTTCATTTTGTCTCTCATTAGAGAGACAGGGGACAGGACAAGAGGGAATGGCCTCAAGCTCCACCAGGGGAGATTTAGGCTGGACATTAGGAAAAAATTTTTCACAGAAAGGGTCACTGGGCAGTGTCAGAGGCTGCCCAGGGAGGGGGTTGAGTCACCTTCGCTGGAGGGGTTTAAGGGACAGGTGGACGAGGTGCTGAGGGACATGGGTTAGTGATTGATGGGAATGGTTGGACTCGATGATCCGGTGGATCTCTTCCAACCTGGTGATTCTATGATTCTATGAATGGAAACTTTGACATATTTTTCCTGGAGGTACTCAACACATGCTTATATTACACAAGAGTTATCAAAATGCAACATTATAAATAGTGGAAGTTCACTATATCAATGAGAAGCACGTTTCTGAATTCAGAACAGTTTCTGCCTTTTAGTTTGAACTGCCTGTCCATGGCTGCCTAGTTCTGATGAGGTAATCCAAGTTACAGCTCTTCTAGTAACATGGGATCATGAACTTCCAAATCACAACCCTTCCCCCAGAAAATCCCAAACACCTTCCACGCTAAAGGTAAAATATTTTACCAGAAAGTCTTTAGTGCCACCGCCCTTTATAGCAAACCATTCCAAAGAGCAAACTGTGTCTAGGAAATACAGGAACATTGAAGAAGTCTCTGTATTTTACAGATGGCTTCGGTGATCACTGTTGTCTCAGTGCGTTATGATTTATTGTTTAATCATTCTGGACTGGCAGCTTCTGGAAGGCAATAACATTAAAGGGCACAGGTTAGCTTGTCTACTGCTCCCAAACACTTTTTATACTGCTAAAACTTTTGTTAAGTGTGTAAATCATTTTGAGATGGTAAATGCTGAGGCTTCAGGTAAAATTATCAAGCTGCATCCCTGGATGGCAGAGCTAATGCCTCCTAATCCATCAGGCTCTAGAGAAAACACACCAAATGAAAAAAATATGATATGCAACAGCTCAAACTGATGTTTTATTTACCTTAAAGTCTAAACCCAGGCAATTTAGAGAAGAGAAAGCCTGTAGAGCTTTCAGGGATCAGTTCTCTGAGGTTTATTGGTGCTCCACCAAGCTGGGTGCAGTGAGAAGCACACAAGAAACCTTGAAAACTGTTTGTGAATCTCTTCCTGGAGACTAAGGTCACACAGGTCACACATAAAATTTAAAAAGAACGGCAATAGTGAACTAAAAAGAAAAATATAAAGGAAATCTAAAAACTTTTCATTCTTACTGCAAAAGCAGCCACAATGTAGAGTTACAGCTAAAATCTTACGCAAAATGCCATATCAGGCAGAATAGATCTCTAACCCACGGTCACAGGGCAGGAACTAAGTTCTGATGAAATTCATAACTTCTTAATGCAGGAGAAGGTGGAAGAAACATCTTCCTATTGCAAGAAGTATGGTAAGCCTCAATTTATCAGAAAATAATAATAAAAAAAAAGACAAATGGATGAGAAAGTGTCGTGAGGGGGTTTTCTGTATAAACAGGCCATTCGAAACTCCCTACTCACATCCAAAACTGAGAATAATCCTTCTGCTCCACAGCTTCAATGTGGCTTCTCAATTCCTCCAATGACAGAACACTTACACTTGAGAATCTCACGTTTCTACTGATCAAGTCTTGATGTCACCAAAATACTGTGACACAGGAGGAAACCAGGCAAAACATTTCACTGTGAACAAGCAAGAAGGCAAGAAGTGGAGCTCCAGCCACAGCACAAACACTGTATAAACNCATCAAACATCTTAACCTTCAAACATCTTAACCTTTCCAAAGCAAAATCACAGGATGAAAACCTCTCATATTCACAAATCAAGGACCAAGCACCTCAATGAATTTAATACAGACCAGCTTTGCTAATGAGTTCTCCTTTGTGTGCTAACCACAAGGAACCCATTTTCAGAAAAAGACATGCTAGGTACAGAGGGGTTTTTTGTTACTTAAGAAAAACCCAGTTAGTCAAGTTTAAATACCAGTACCTGAAATGAACAGTAGTGAAAAGTCAAGTCTTTAGCTCATGAATGCTCTGTGAATATCGAGCTCATGGGTTGTTGGAAGTAAAGCAGCTTTATAACTGCTGTCACTATATATATATATAATATTTTATATATATAATGCTATTCCTATAGGAAGCTCTTCCTACCTTACTGGCAGTCTCACAACATCTATGACACCTCATCCTGTCAGCAGGGTGTAACGTCTGACAGAAAGACCAGTTCATCAACAGGCAGTGGTCAAAAGACAAGATCGTGTGGAAATAAGCGTGTGTAAAACTTGCTGTACAAAATATATTCCGTGAGCAAATCCATAAGCAGCATGAGTGAAAGCAGAAATAACTGTGCTAAATGAATTTTCAAAGGGGAACGGATAGGAATCCTTTCAAATTGAGGAAAGGCTGAAAATACAGGAAAAAAAGAGAAATTTGCAGTGTTCACCACCACATGGTAAAGCAGCTCTCAGGTCCAGCTGATGGTTG
>WAAB01003924.1:3314-42682 GCA_013389865.1 Piaya cayana | reverse complement strand
CAGCCAGACTTCTCCCAGTCTGGAGCTGCTCAGGGTTGTTGTGCCCCAAGTGCAGGACCCACTATTTGACCTTGTTAAACCTCATCCCATTGGTCTCAGCCCATGGATCCAGCCTGTTCAGATCCCTTTGGAGCCTCCCGACCCTCCAGCAGATCCACACTCCCACCCAGCTTAGTGTCATCTGCAAACTTGCTAAGGGTGCACTCGATGCCTTCATCCAGGTCATTGATGAAGACTTATTATCCGATAAACACAACACAATATTATCACAATATTTCAGTTACACGTCTAATTGCACCCAAATTGCAAACTAGCAGGTTTTTTATCTCTGCTGAGGCTCCCTCTCCGATGCAGCATGCTTTCACATTTCTAGCAGAAGCTACAGCATCATTTTGTAATGTCAAGGCCAAAATTAGAGGCACTATTCCCTGCCAAAGGTTGGCCTCGCTGCACATTTCCTAGCAGACAGCCCAACAGAGGGCTGGAATTTAATGAATTATTTACTTGGAAGCATGCCTGGTTCTTTACTTCATTTGCTCTTTAAACTCTTAATAGAGTTCAGAGTACAAGATGTGCTCTCAAGTTATGTGTTGTGACGACTAATTCAACGATGCTGTCACTATTTTTCATCTCAATACAGTTTGTTTTGTACTCAGCAACGCGGTTTATTTGCAGCCAGCGACTGTTTCATCCAGATCACTAACGAAGATTAAAATTGCCCCTTCAGAAGGATCCGGACCGATTCATGCGTTCTGTGCTCCCATGTGCACGGTTCCAATTTGCAGAGGAAGTAATAATTCATTTTATTTCAAAGCTCCTAAGAGCCGGAGAATGTGATTTCATATTTGCTTGAACAAACATAAGACTTCAACACGTATTAATCCCCAAAGGATTTCCAATCAGCAAAACATGATTATGTGATCTTAACTCAAATGAGTACATCTGAAGGGGTTTGTGTTTATTAAGAGTTACTGAAGTGACAGTTAATCACACTCTCGAAAAACTCTTTGTTCTTGTCGAAACACATTTTTTTTGCTACGGTTTACCAAATGGCCTGGGAAAAAAAAAATAGATTTCAAGGGGTAAGTGGAACATCAATTTCCATTTTTCCATCAGTCTGAATCTCATTCACAGCTGGGTTAACTGGGCTGTGTGATAATTGTCAGCCATCCATAAGGAAGGATGAAATGAAGGCTAAAGCCTTTGATATGCAAGTTTGCTAACAAAACCATACGAGTGGGTTGGTTTTTTTTCCCCACTGTCATTCTCTTCAGAAATCCCAGCAAGCCTTTTCCAGCAGAGAGAAAAAACACTTCTTCCTAATTTGTCTAGAAGTATTTAAGTAACAGTCACCAAAATGTCTTCACCAGTGAATTGGTACTGGATGCTTTTGATGTACAGAAAATAAACACTAATTATATAGATAATGTGAAAAAATAACACCTTTTCATAACTTTGCCATAGAACAACCAGGTTGGAAGAGACCCACCGGATCATCGAGTCCAACCATTTCTATCAAACACTAAACCACATCCCTCAGCACCTCGTCCACCTGCACCTTAAACACCTCCAGGGAAGGTGAATCAACCACCTCCCTGGGCAGCCTATTCCAATGCCCAACGATCCTTTCTGAGAAAATTNCAGGATTCGAGGAGCAGTCTCACCAGTGCCGAGTACAGAGGGAGAAGAACCTCCCTGGACCTGCTGCTCACACCATGTCTGATCCAAGCCAGGATGCCATTGGCCTTCTTGGCCACCTGGGCCACTGCTGGCTCATGTTCAGTCCCTGTCAACCAACACCCCCAGGTCCCTCTCCTCCAGGCAGCTTTCTAGACAGACTTCTCCTAGTCTGTAGCATTGGCAATGAGTTTCAGATCTCTGTTTCTAAAGCATCCCCAAGTCTGGATTTAGCTGACCCCACGTTATTAAGCGCTACTATAAGTGACGCCAGGAGAAAGCAGCAATGATAGACGCTCTTTTCATCAAGCCTAAAGCTTTGTGCAAAGTGCCAGGTCTTTGTACTGCGAAAGAACCTAGTAATTACTGAAGAGCTTCACAGCAAATTGAAACTGCAATACATTACATATAGAATCATAGAATCACCAGGTTGGAAGAGACCCACTGGATCATCGAGTCCAACCATTCCTATCAAGCACTGGCCTATTGGGAAGGGAATTGCTGTTTACTATGATTTCAATGCCCATCGGGCTGTTGTAAAAATAAGACCATTTAAGAACGAAACTAATGTTAACAAACAGCATTTAGGCTCAAGTTAGCCTTTTTCACCAGTGATTAAGCAGTTGCCATGGAAATGAAGCTGATTCTGCCTGACCTATTTTTCCTTCGTGCGGTGGTCATCACGTGAAATATTACTTCTTGCTGTGGTATTTTAGAATCATAGAATCACCAGGTTGGAAGAGACCCACCGGATCATAAATACCCAAACTTGAAATAAAAAGGCACACACAACCCCCAGGTTGGTTTTCTTCTCCCATCGTGGTTACTGACTGCAGAGGTGCCAGCTGTATTTATTGAACAGTCCATTTCTAAAGTGCCGTTTACATTTTCAGACTTCATCGGAAATGTGAAGTCACAGGAAATATGTGACACTACTTCGAAGACAAAGGTATTTAGAGGCGCTCATTTTTGCAAGAAAAAAAAATTGAATTGGAAAAGTAAGAGAATGTGGTAATGCAAGAACATTATGCACCATGAGCCTGATAGAAAGCAAAACAGAAGTGGTGGGATTTAATTTCAGTCTTTCTAGTGCCCGTTGTCCATCTGCAATGCTAAAACATGAAGAGGTGCCAACAAATCCAAAACTGGACCATGAGATTCTTCCTGAAATTGCTCCACAACAGTATCTTTCAAACCCCACCAGAATCATAGAGTCATAGAATCACCACGTTGGAAGAGACCCACCGGATCATCGAGTCCAACCATTCCTATCAAACACTAAACCATAATGTGACATGTCCTACTCCCTACTCCCTTTCTCATGACCTGTCCTGACCTGCACCATCTTTACATAAATGGTATTTGCTCTCATTTCCAGTCTAAACCTCCCAAACTTCAACTCATGGCTGTTGCCCGCTGTTTTATCACTTAGAATCATAGAATCACAGAATCACCAGGTTGGAAGAGACCCACCGGATCATCGAGTCCAACCATTCCTATCAAACACTAAACCATGTCCCTCAGGACCTGCCAGTACCAAGAAGGGTTTGACTTCATACTTTTGCAGCTGTCCCTGCAGTCATGGATTTCTGTCCTTAAATTCCCACAACTCCTGTATCACTCTTAAGAGTCTTATCTGGGGCTTAAACCACGTTGCTCCAAGTGTGGTCTCTCCAGCACCGAGTACAAGGACTAAATGCTTACCTTGACCTGCCAGCCATGCTCTTCCTAACAGACTGTTCACAGTGACAGCATGATGGTGTCTTCTACTCAGTCTGGCCTCATTGTATGGCCCAGGTCCTTTTCTATAGGACTCCAGTCCAGCCAGTCAGCCCCTGGCCTCTGCCAATGCATTATTGCACCCCAGGAACAAAATCTTTATCCTGCTCCCATAAGGAGTTTCATGAAGGACGAGAGGGAATGGCCTCAAGCTCCATCAGGGGAGGTTCAGGCTGGACATCAGGAAAAAATTTTCACAGAAAGGGTCACTGGGCACTGTCAGAGGTTGCCCAGGGAGGGGGTTGAGTCACCTTCCCTGGAGGGGTTTAAAAGATGGGTAGATGAGGTGCTCAGGAACATGATTTAGTGTTTGATAGGAATGATTGGACTTGATGATCCAAGAGGTCTTTTCCAACCTGGTGATTCTATGATTCTATGAAGTTGACCTGACTGCACAGACAAATTTCTCAAGGTCCCTTCCAAATGAAGATCCAATCTGTCTTGGCACCAACAACTCCTTTCCCCTAATTTATCCCTGGATGCCTATTTGCTGCGGACAGCTCTGTCTCACTACCAAAACTGTCAATGGACACATGAAGTATCTGTCCCAGCATCAACTCCCACCACAGTCTGCTTTTCGCTGGCAAGAGCAAAACATCAAAGCTGTTAATTACTTCTCTCCAAGCCCAACAGTCCTGCCAACTTTCAACTCATGTAACCATCCATGCGTCCAGCCCATTTGTCCACAGCTTCCAAATGATAACGCTGCAGGCAACTGACTCAAAAAGCCTTTCTAAAAACCAAACAAACGTCACTTGCTGCTCTCCCTGTATCCGCGTAGTTATTTCATTGTGCAAGGAATCCACAACTGTGAGAGAAGAAATTTCTTTCATCGTTTCTGAAACGTTCCGTCAACAAATTATTCATCCCTAAAGCTCATTTTTCATCAAATAAGTGGTTTGCCAACACGCTTTGCCTGGCATTGTGTATTTGCAGGCAAGCTCAAATTCTTCATTAGGATCAAAAGACAGTTTGGATACGCAGTTTTTAAACATGAAGCCTAAGAAATTCTTCTAGGAAGTTGTTTGTACTTCGACTTTTCCACCAGCTATGGCAAAAAAGGGTACTTTTTTTTTTTTTTTTTTACAGGACATGAGGGAATGGCCTCAAGCTCCACCAGGGGAGGGTCAGGCTGGACATTAGGAAAAAATTCTTCACAAAAATAGTGATTTGGCACTGCCAGAGGCTGCCCAGGGAGGGGGTTGATTCACCTTCCCTGGAGGGGTTTAAGGGACGGGTGGACGAGGTCCTGAGGGACATGGTTTAATGTTTGATAGGAATGGTTGGACTCCATGATCTAGTGTGTCTCTTCCAGCCTGTGGATTCTATGATTCTATGATTCTATGACTCTGGCCAGTCACAGCACTTAGATACAAGCACAGCTAAGAGCGTTTCTCTGCCGTGGACTTCAAAGGTCAATAAAACAATATCGCTGAAAAACTGGGTTTCATTTAGCTTGGCTATTTAATGATCATTTTGGACTGAAAGAGAAAAAAGCAATAACGGGCTGACAGTAATTTCACGAAGCCGTGTTGCATACAGAATAACTAATGAAGAACGTCCAAGGTGTTAGCTACAGCCCGATTTTCAGCATCTATTGGTTTATGGAGCAGGTCAATAGACCGTTTGGTGCCATGTAAGCATCCCTAAAACTGCCTTATTTGAGCAAATGAGAGAAAAATATTCAACAGCATCATCAAAGCGCTGATCTTTGTTTGTAGATGAAGGCGTTTAATCAACTGCAATTGAAAAATCTGTTAAATAATTGAAGGCGTATAAGAATGTTATTTACTCCCAAGTCTTCTAACACATGAAGGGCTTCCATATGCAACCAAATTCACCGCAGTGAAATAAAAGCAATTCTCCTTAGACAAAGGACAGGGGAAAGATAGAGCAGCTAAACTTCAGCCTGTACCCTCCTGTCAAGCACCACTCAGATTACTCACTCATCTGAAGAATAATAATGATGATGATAATCCTCCTGTCACACAGCAGCTGATATATATCTGATTATTAGCTGAGCAAAAGGATTCGAAAGCTAAAATAAAACCCGACACCGTTAATTTTAAAGGCTAACAGCCAACCACCCAAGAAGAGAAAGTCCAAGGTTTAATTCCTGACACCATCTCTCCTCGAGGTATCGGCAGCTACGCTGAAGTGCAGCACTAAACCACTCGAGAAATACAAGCGCCCCCAGAGCTCTGTTCTTCACAAACGCCTGCAAGAACATGTACAAAACATCACAGAGGGAACTCTCCTGCTAACTGATTGTGCAGAATGGATTAATTAATGCATAATTGCAGCCTTATTCTGGCTTGACTTCAGCGTTTTGATGTCTCTGCCTCCCCTGTAGACAACAACCACCCTAACAGTGTTTCCCTAGGCTGCTTATCTTCAAAAAGTTTTATAAAAAAGAGGAGCACAGCCCAATCCTCATGTCTACCTCCAAGAAAATCCCTATAAAACCACTTGGAGCTGCTGTTGGATGGTATTTCAAAGTCAACTTTTTCTTGAAGTAAAGACTGAGATACCATCAGCCTTCCTGAGAGCATCTGTTTGTGAGGGGGGTCATGTAACCGACAACAGTACTTTGACTGATCTGAATTATGAAATTTCTTTAATTCTCAACTGCTTCTTGTTTTTTTTCCTGCTCACTTAAAAAAAAAAATCCTTAATCTAACTCAAATGGTAGGATTTCTGGCTCAGCTAAATTGTGTGTGTCTCTTTATTCATCGTTCTCTTTCTACGTAAGTTTACAAAGCTTCATTGCTATTAAGTTTTAACAGTTAGTGATGAATCATAGAATCCTAGAATAGTTTGGGTTGGAAGGGACCAGTGCCTCGCCATGAGGTTCTCCCAGCCCCACTTCTCCAGCCTGTCCAGGTCCCTCTGGATGACGTCCCGTCCTTCCGGTGCGGCAACCGCACCTCTCAGCTTGGTGTCACCTGCAAACCTGCTGAGGGTGCCCTCAATCTCGCTGTCTATGTCAATGATGAAGATATTAAACAGCACTGGTCACAGTATGGACCCCTCAGGGACACCACTTGAGAAGGAATTGCCTTTTTCTTCTCTTTCTATGCAAATAGCTTGGTGACTTCACATGAACCTACGGAACAGATTTTACCCGGGTGATGCTGACTCTGAACCACAACAACAGTATAAAAATCAAAGAAGGTAGCAGAATTAAAGCAAGACATGTCTACTGAGATCATGAGCGCACCTTTGAAAGCGTTTCTGCTTATTGATAGAGTCACTATGGAGACATGGAGGATACACGCGGCTTTGTTCTCCTTTGATATGTAAAGACTTTGTGTCATGTAGCACAGCAATTCTACCAGCAAATTAGATTTTACCTCACCAAGGAAGCTCTGAGTTGAAGGAAAAAATAAAAAATAGGCAACGAATGTCAAGCACTTCAAAATCCTCACCCTCGGCAGATGTCTTACTACTGATACCACCTGAGGCCTCCACTGCATCACCCACGATTTCCATTTCTGCATCCCTCATCCCTGCAACCAGTAGTTTCCCACTAGAATCAGAATCACCAGGTTGGAAGAGACCCACCTGATCATTGAGTCCAACCATTCCCATCAAACACTAAACCACGTCCCTCAGCACCTTGTCCACCCGTCCCTTAAACCCCTCCAGGGAAGGTGAATCAACCCCCTCCCTGGGTAGCCTCTGCCAGTGCCTAATGATCCTTTCTGTGAAAATTTTTTTCCTAATGTCCAGTCTGAACCTCCCCTGGTGGAGCTTGGATCAGCTTGGACAGGGCTCTGAGCAACCTTATCAAGGTGAAGGTGTCCTTGCCCGTGGCAGAGGGGTTGGACTAGACGAGCTTCAAAAATGCCTTCTAACCCAAACCCTTTTATATGTCTAAGATTAAATTACATTAAAACAAGATATGGACATCCTATTTGTGTTAATCCACATTTCAAACACGCCAGATATCAAGATCAATCTCCAGGGTTGTCCAGGGGCTGCTGTCTTCAATCCCCTTAATGCACTTAATCACAAGAAGGATGTTGAGGTTCTGGAGCGAGTCCAGAGAAGAGCAACGAAGCTGGTGAAGGGGCTGGAGAACAGGCCTGATGAGGAACGGCTGAGAGAGCTGGGGGTGTTTATCCTGGAGAAGAGGAGGCTGAGGGGAGACCTCATTGCTCTCTGCAACTACCTGAGAGGAGGTTGTGGAGAGGAGGGAGCTGGGCTCTTCTCCAAAGGGACAGGGGACAGGGCGAGAGGGAATGACCTCAAGCTCTGCCAGGGGAGCGTCAGGCTGGACATTAGGAAAACATTTTTCACAGATAGGGTGATTGGGCACTGGCAGAGGCTGCCCAGGGAGGGGGTTGACTCACCTTCCCTGGAGGGGTTTAAGGTGTGGGTGGACGAGGTGCTGAGGGACATGGGTTAGTGTTTGATAGGAATGGTTGAACTTGATGATCCAGTGAGTCTCTTCCAACCTAGTTATTCTATGATTCTGTGACATCATCAAAGCTGCCTTCATTGAAATGCTCCCATGTTAAAAAAACACATCGATTATTCCTCACACTTCCTCATGCTCTGAATCTACACAAACTCAAGACTTTAATTTTCTCTTCAGTTCTCCTCCCTTTTCCTCGTGGTGCTTTGCCTCCAATAAAGATTTTCCTTAGCTTAAAATATACTTGGTCAATATTAAACTTCTATCACCTAAAAAATATCCCTCCCCAGCCCCTCGATATGCACTAACAGCACTCACAAGGGATTCTGGAGGCTTGACTCTGTATACTAAAATAATTAATTAAAAAATCGGTTAAGAAACCTTAACTTGGCCCTCTCTCCGCTGAAAGATCAGATAGACTATTTTTCTTGTTGAAGGGCAAAATAAAATTGACAGTTTGATAGTTGGCACGTCACTTCAGTTCTACTTCAGCGCCTGCCTGTGCACCGTGGTGCGGTGAAAGCAGCTCCTTACGCTCGGCCACCTGCGAGCACCGACTCCCTTCAAGATATCCTCAAGCGTCCAACAGCACGAAATGAATTTAAAGCGATGCAGTAAAAAAAACCAACAACAAACAAACCAGACTGACAAGACCTGGTGTCATTTCCAAAGCTGAGACACGGCTTTTTGTTTTCACGCGGGGCTCCTGAAATACCGCAAATCCCGTACCGCAGGCTGTCTTCATGCTTTATGCATGAGCCCAGGAGGTGCGAGGACCTCTCGAGAGCTCCTGTGGGCACTCTCAGCGTTTTCACTGTCTGCAGCCTTATAGAAAACCATCCCTGAATCCTTCCCGTGCCTGCCCAAGGAAATATAATAACATTTTTCTTTTCTCTAGTTATAGGATACCCCTGGATGCATCCTGACATCTTATTTACTCTTTGGTCTGCATCCTGCTGCCATACTCCCCTTCTGCAGGAACTCATTAACGCTCTTCCCTGCTGTACCCATCCCTGCCTGGCTCCAATCTGCTTTTAGTCCTTCTTGCTTTTCCCAGGGGGACATCAGTGATCCTCAGCAGCCCATTAGCTCCATCCTGTTGATGCATTACACGGATTCATGGCCCTTGGCATGAATGACAGCCTGGGATGGGGCGCTCTGCGCATCCAATTTGTCGTTAACAGTGAGGAATCCAAGCTGAGAAACACAAAGGTAGTGGTGATATGCGTGGCTTTCCAAAACATCTGTTTTCCCCAGTGCTGGCTATAACACATGATTTATCTAACTAAAATGCAAAAGACTCAAGTTTCAGTCTTGAAAAGTCTCTCAAGTCGTATTAGCCTTCCCCACTAAAGCCCCAGGCATAACTCCATGTAGCTCCTCATCGAATCATAGAATCACCAGGTTGGAAGAGACCCACCGGATCATCGAGTCCAACCATTCCTATCAAACACTAACCCATGTCCCTCAGCACCTCGTCCACCTGCACCTTAAACACCTCCAGGGAAGGTGAATCAACCACCTCCCTGGGTAGCCTCTGCCAGTGCCTAACGACCCTTTCTGTGAAGAATTTTTTCCTTATGTTGAGCCTGAACCTCCCCTGGTGGAGCTTGAGGTCATTCCTTCTTGTCCCTCATGGCACAGTGAGTTCCACATGACCTTCAGAGAGTCAAGGGTTAAGCTGTACTTCCATCTCAACCAAACAGAACAATCGAAAGGGATCTTAGACAGATCGAGTTGATGAGTTGACTTGATTTTCTGCCTGCTTGATAGTTCTTTCCTATCATTTTGCTCATAACTATGAAAAAGGGATGATTTTAACCCTCGCTATGGACTTCAAGGTGGCTGTAGAGCTTAGCCAAGAATGAACTAAGTGCAGGTCTGCTCTGAAAGTGCTCCACTTGCTTCCTGGTGTCCTCTGCAAAGCTGGATCCTTCTTGGCTTGGGAAAGAGTCCTGCCATTTACTTCTTCTAGCTAAAACTGCCACGTAATAGATATGCTCTAACTCAGATTAGTCATTCAGTCTTCCTTCTCTTAGCAGACCTGGGGGGTTCAGGCAGCACGAAGCGACAGAAACAACAGTGCATCTTAAGAGAGAAGGGAAGACACTACTTGACAGCTCCGTAAACTGGAGAGGAAGGGTGGGTGGTATGTGATCCGCCTCACTTGGGTCGTGATGACAGGAAAGAGAGGGCTGAAAAATGTCATGTGTAAACTCTTCGGAAGAAACAACTCAGAGTTTTCCACCGACAGGAGTCAGAAAGCCAGCTCAGCTGTAAATTAGACTAACTACACATCTAGTATCTCTAGCTGGTTTTACTCTTTCCTGAGTTTCTTGTTATGGTCAGTATGGGACGGAGTAGAGGAAGGTGGGTTGATTTTCAAGTTTTGTCATCTTATCTACAGATCTTGGGAGATGCTGTTTGGATCCTTTCAAGACTTCCTAGCTCCATCCAGGAGATCGTAATCTGGACATAAGCTTTCTAGCCACTATATCAATAGCATGGAGCATGGCTCAAATGTTTGATCTGGTGTTCATCAGCCGGGATAGCACAATAAAAGTGGGTTAACTCTATGGAATTGTTGGTCACCTCTGAAGTGGGATGGAATTTGATTGTGACATAATACCAGCCTGTTCCCTTGTTTTCCCTTCAGGCTATCATATAGAGGAGGGAGCTGGGCTCTTCTCCCAAGTGACAGGGGACAGGACAAGAGGGAATGGCCTCAAGCTCTTCCAGGGGAGATTTAGGCTAGAGATTAGGAGGAAGTTTTTTATGGAAAGGGTCATTAGGCATTGGAATATGCTGCCCAGGGAGGTGGTTGATTCGCCTTCCCTGGGGGTGTTTAAGTCACGAGTAGACAAGGTCCTGAGGGACATGGTTTAGTGTTTGGTGGGAATGGTTGGACTCGATGATCCGATGGGTCTCTTCCAACCCGGTGATTCTGTGATTCTATCTTTGAAAATTTGGACATCCTAAAGGTGGCTGATGGCCAGATCTCGTGGTTGTGAACATCCTTCAAGATAACGCTCTTGGCTTTCAAAGACATGGACAGCACATCCATCCTAGTGGGGATGGTCCTTTCCATTTGTGCCTTGAGCAACATCTTGGGATAAAAACAACACCAATCAAGATGGGCTCTTGGCTTGAACCGGTACATCTGTTCTTATATTTACCTTTGTGTTAACAATAGATGTATTTATTTGCCTTATAGAAAAAAAAATCCCTTTGCCTCTTTCTCAGCTGTCCCCTCTGTTCACTTTGTTTCTGTTCCAGTGCTCCACAAAAGTTCTTTAAGCCAAAACCTGTTTGCAGATTTAGTCAACTGAAACAATTTTTGCACACGTACTTCACCAACTCATCCTCGATCTCCAGCTCTCATTTACCAACGTCTCCTCTCCCTTTGCGTCATCCTTTTAATTTCTCTCCCACTTCTGTCCAGTATAATTTCACTCTAGGATGCGCTTCAGGAAACTTTTCATGTGAAACTGCATTCACTATTTCGAAGACAGTTCTTTAGGAAAGCTTCAAATTATTTTTTGCATTTGCTTTCCTGTCACTGACAAATGACTTGCACGAAATGCAAACCCTTCACTCTAAAATCCTCACAGAACTCACTCTGACCGCTTTCAAGACATGTTGGCACAATTAAATATGTGGCTACACACAAAAAGCTTTACCGGTCTAATCCCCCATGCAGCTAAGCTGCGAGTGCATAAACTCCTCTCTTACCTATCACCAGCTCAGTTCTGCATGCCTGCTCAGATCCAAATTTCTCACTGAAGCCAATTTGGGTTGGATAAAACTGTCAATAAGACTCCAGATCAAGCCACAGAGCAACGACAAAACAGGGAAGGTTGAAGAGTGGGAGTTTCTTCAGCCAAATCATAGAATCATAGAATCACCAGGTTGGAAGAGACCCACTGGATCATTGAATCCAACCATTCCCATCAATCACTAAATCATGTCCCTCAGCACCTTGTCCTCCCATCCCTTAAACTCCTCCAGGGAAGGTGAATCAACCCCCTCCCTGGGCAGCCTCTGCCAGTGCCCAATGACCCTTTCTCTGAAATATTTTTTCCTAATGTCCAGCCTAAATCTCCCCTGGAGGAGCTTGAGGCCATTCCCCCTCGTCCTGTCCCCTGTTCCTTGGGAGAAGAGCCCAGCTCCCTCCTCTCCACAACCTCCTCTCAGGTAGTTATAAAGAGCAATGAGGAGGTGCGATTGCTTTCATTCCATCCCAAAAGCTGCATTTCTATTGTGTTTTGTTCACAAGTGAAAAAACATTATTGAAGAGCATGACACGGGCAACTTTTTTAGAGCACTGCGAGCATAAAACAATGCTTCTCATCCTCACTGACTTTTCTCTGAACCTTTTAAACCTTTATTTCTATTCCAATTGATTTCTTAACCAGAACATTTTCATTCATTTATTAATTAGGAAAGAAAATAATAAAGAACAAAAGGACACAGAACAAGGTCAACAGCTGATATACTCTGTGTTTTCTAGATTTAACCTGTTTTTTTTCCCTTAAAAATATTTGGAAGGAAAGCATCCTTAAAAGTGAGGTTTTAAGGAAATAAATGGAATTTACATTGAGCAAAACTGGAAGCCACAATGGGTAGATGTGACGACCTTGGTTGGACTCGATGATCCAGTGGGTCTCTTCCAACCTGGTTGTTCTATGATTCTATCATTCTATGACCTTCCTACAGCCGCCCCATGCTACGATTGTTGTGCAGGAATAAATCTTTTCCTAAGTTCAAATTGTAAGATTTAAAGAAAAAAATATTTGCTTGCCACAGGCTTTCTAACAGCATTAGTATGCAGCTCGACACCAGACAAGTCTGTGTCCAGGATGCTCAGACACAGTGTGAGAAAATGCTTCTTGTTTTTATTTTTTTTTCCCCTCACACTATTTGCTTCAAAATTAAGGGTGGGCAAGCTCTGTGGAATCTGCATTCAAATTAATCTTGACAATCTCCTAGAAAATCTCTATTAAAGCTCAAAGCTCAAGAGCTTAATGTGTGCACAGTTTCTGCTTTGAGAGAGCGCCAGAGGCTCTAACCCCCCTGAACTGAGCTTATATTTATTTTTTAGTTCCATTCACCAGCGCACAAGAAAGGCCAAAGCTTATTAACATCTGAATTTGCAATTTTTTTTCAGTGCTTTCAGTATGGCAATAGGTTTTGGGTTTTCCTTCTGATTCTGCTTCTTAATAAACATAAACGGAGACACACACAGAAAAGCTGGACTTTGATGACTGCATTTTCACATCATCTCTGAGTAGCAGAACATAGAATAGTTTGGGTTGGAAGGAACCTAAAGATCATTCAGTTCCAACCCTCCTGCCATGGGCAGGGACACCTCCCACTGGATCAGGAGCCCAAGCCCCATCCAACCTGGTCTTGAACCCCTCCAGGGATGGGGCAGCCACAGCTTCCCTGGGAAACCTGGGCCAGGGTCTCCCCACCCTCATCATGAAGAAATTCCTCCTCATGTCCAGTCTAAATCTGCCCCTCTCCAGTTTAGACCCATTGGCCCTCGTCCTATCACTCCAAGCCTTCGTAAAGAGCTTTCCTGTAGGCCCTTCAGGTCTTGGAAGGTCACTACATCCCCATGAAGGTCCCAGTCCTCTCCAGGGAAACACCTTGTCCCCATCAGAGACCGTGATGCCTAGCCAATTACTTCAGTTTCATTATTTTATTATTATTATTTTTCATAGAATTGTAGAACAACCAGGTTGGGAGAGACCCACTGGATCATCGAGTCCAACCGTTCCTATCAAATATTTAGTGTATATATATTATTTTTCTCTATATACTTTACATATATTCCATATATGAAATATTTTTCTAATTCCCTTTTTCTTCTAACACAAACTGAAGAAAAACTAATCTAGCTTCAAATGAATACAAGCTACGCCTCGAGATTATGTTACTGAACACTCTAGTAAATGTACTGTGCACATTGTTTGAATTTCAAAAGTCTTATATTTGAAAACACGTTAAAAAGCAGGTCAGGAGCAAAAGTAAATCAAGCACAGGACACGGCTGGGTAAAAACTCAGATGCCCACGTTAGGGAGAACTATCACCTCTCACCTGATTGGGCTGTGTGGGATTGATGGTTAAACAGCAAATTAAAAAAAAAAAAAAAAAAAAAGAAAGATGAGAAGGAAACAAATCAAACACCGTAATCACAAAAAAAAGTCAAAAGTTGGGGATGGCAGTTTCACTATATCTTTTTGATAAAGTAAATGAGTGTCATACCTTTTTAAAAATTCCATATACTCAGTATGCTTGATGAGGCCTGTCCTCATCATTATTGTTTGAAAACATTGCCGATCAATAGCCCAAAGTTTCACATTTACGAGAGCTGGAAAGAAAAAAACAAGACAAGGGGAAAACGTGATTAGCAAAATGTCAAAATCGGAAAAACCCTGTTGCGAACTGCAGAGGAAAAAGAAATTAATTCATGAGAAAAGCATGAAAATGGGTTCACAATTCGAAACAGTGACGTAAAACTCATCCGCCGGACAATGGACTAAGCAATGCACTGAAATGATCCGAAATATCCGAAATCGTAGCTGTAGAACACGGGCTTAGGGAAGGTTGCCTAAAAGCAACTGCGAGATGATAAGAAATCAATGCGGGCTGATAGCAAGAAACAGGGAGTCAGTTCATTGTAGCCTGAGACACATCGAGGGAGCTGCACAGTTTTTTTAGCGCGTTATCGTGTTTCCGAGACAGCCAAATTCAATAAGGTTTCAATAAGGTAGATGACAAATTTCTCCTTAACCTCATGAGTTTTTCCAGCCCAAGTCCTGTTACATCCTAATGACTGAACTCATCCCAATTTCTGGATGGTTTCAGTAATTTTTTTTTTCCCCATCTTTAGTTTTCAGGTCACTGATAAATTCCAAGATTTGAGTGTGACGCTGCATAAATTATACCATGTATTTCAGAAGCCAAGTCCCATTGTAAACCCAAAGATAACAGAATACAACTGCCTAAAATGCAGATGCTCAAAAATATACAGGATCATGGGAGCTGGATGTGCAAGAACTCCAAAAGGTCCAGATTTTCACCTTAAATGTGGCTTAGACATTCGCATTAACTATAAATATTAGCAGACATACACACCTTCCACTAGTTTTCCCTTAGAGAAACAGTTTAATTAAACAAATCTACTCTAAAGTTCTCTGCGCTTTTTGTGCGGTTTTGTTTTTTAAAGTATAATTTCAATAAATTTAAACCCCTTATACCATTTCACTACAAGAAACAGAAACGAGCAAAATGACTTTGAACTAACCATTTGCAAATATTCTTACGAATAAAAATCCAAGGAATGATTTGGCTTTTATTTCCTGGTCCTTTAGTTCACAAACAACTTGGTTAACGAGTTTTTCACCCTAACGGCATCTGCAGGACGTAAAACCTTTCAAACAAAAATTCAGATGTTTTTTCTCAGCTCATATTGCACAACTAAGTGCAACGCATCACGTTAAGTGAATGCAGAACATTCTTTAAAATCTCTCGTCTTTCAAGACCAAAATTCCTTTTTTTGGGAAGCATTTTTAGTTTGATAATTAAACTTATAAGCAAGAATGATCTTAGGATGAGAGATTTCTGTAAAGAAAATCAGTCTTTCACTCTTCTCAGAGTGGAAGAGACAATTCACATGACTGGGATTATTTTGCTGAGTTTTTTTTAATGTCTTCTGCAAAATAAAGGTTTTAATTGATTTTCAGATGAGCCGTACCCCAGGGGAATAAATTAATATTATTCAGCTGGGTGTGGGTACTGGGAGAATCACTGAAAGATATGGTCTCCTGCTGAGCTGGCTGATGATGATGGTGATGAGGGCCAATACCAAGTCACTAAAAATTCAGGAAAATCCCTGTAAATGCAATGAGAAAGGATAATCTTATAAAGTAGGTGCTTTCTATCAGAAATGAAAAAAAAATACAGGGAATTTCAGCCATCCTGGTGATTTCAGGATGGTTTTTAGTCAGCTTGTTGTATGATTATCACACAAGGTCAAAGGTGACTTGCTTAGTCAACACTAATAATGGAAACTTATTTAGAAAAATATGCACTGAATAGGAAAATAATGAATGAAATGCAGTTTATAAGTTCTTTTTCTTTGGACTAAAACATCCAACAGCATCCCAGCACCCTATCGCGAACATATACCATCAATATATCTCATTAATTCATCAGAAATATTCTTTTTGCCAGAGCGCAGCCGTCCTCCAGAGTAAAATGAAAGATTTTTCCCCTACGGTTCTTTCATGTAGTCTCATAGCAAAGGCACGATCGTTAGGCTGACAGCACTAGCCAAGCAAGCTCAGATCGCAAATCCTTAAATTCACTTTTTTTCCCTATTTTTTCATGTAATTGTGGAAAACAAAACAACCTTCCCATAAATAATTCTGTCTGTGGCTGGCTCCAAATGCATCTTAACAGATACATCATCTTAGGCAAGCAAGTAGCTCTGAAAAAGAAAAGGTTTCATACCAGTCTCAATCCTGGTCGGCTGATTCTTAGCAGAAATGTCTGAGGGTGCCTGGGACCAAATTCTTGTTGGAGTTCATCAGACAGGTCAAGAGCACAATCTCGGAACAGCAGGCCCCACCTTGGGCTCGTTCGATGCCCTTCTAGGCTATATATCTTATTATGCTTTAAGCCAGTGACTGATAGCTGTCAGTTCACTTTTATTTTTCACATATGGTTGGACTCGATGATCCTGGGGGTCATTTCCAACCTGGTGATTCTATGATTCTATATGCAGCGTAGGATGAAGGCACATTGTGTCTTATCCTTCCATCAAAAAGGTTCACAGAATCATAAAATCAATAGGTTGGAAAAGAATTTGAGGCCATCCCATCCAGCCATATCTGTCCAAACACTAAATCATGTCCATGAACACCTTATCTATCTGACTTTTAAACGCCTCCAGGAACGGGGACTCAGCCACCTCCCTGGGCAGCCTCTGCCAGTGCTTCATAACTTTGTCGCAGAAGAAATTTTTCCTAATGTCCAGCCTAAATCTCCCCTGGTGGAGCTTGAGGCCATTCCAGCTCATCCTGTCCCCTGTCACTTGGGAGAAGAGCCCAGCACCCTCCTCTCCACAACCTCCCCTCAGGTAGTTGTAGAGAGCAATGAGGTCTCCCCTCAGCCTCCTCTTCTCCAGGATAAACACCCCCAGCTCTCTCAGCCATTCCTCATAAGGCCTGTTCTCCAGCCCCTTCCCCAGCTTCTTTGCTCTTCAAACATTCACTCATTCTCCTCTGATCCGCAGATACTTTGTGAAGCACTACAGTATATTTGATATCAAATTGCAAAGATCAGGAGGAGTCGTTGCTGCGTGGTCCGTGCCAGGTAGGCTCTCACTCAGTCTCTAATGCACTTAGGTAAATGGCAAATGTAATTTAGTACCTCTCGAGCGAAATGAAGATCCATCTATTGCCACTAGAAATTGTTCCGCTAAAAAAAAAAAAAAATTCTCCACAGCTTGCAATCTTCCTGGGAGCACAGGATCAGAGGCTTGGCTTAATGAGACTGGAACAAGATGCATTCTCCTGAAGGCACCAGTCAGTGACTCAAGTTAGAGATCTACATACAACTATATTCACATACATATAGAAAATCACACACATACATGCATTTATTTAGATAGAATCATAGGATCGTTAAGGTTGGAAAAGACCTCATGAGCAACGAAGCTGGTGAAGGGCCTGGAGAACAGGCCTGATGAGGAAGGGCTGAGAGAGCTGGGGGTGTTTATCCTGGAGGAGGCTGAGGGGAGACCTCATTGTTCTCTACAACTACCTGAGGGGAGGTTGTGGAGAGGAGGGAGCTGGGCTCTTCTCCCAAGGGACAGGGGACAGGACAAGAGGGAATGGTCTCAAGCTCTGCCAGGGGAGGGTCAGACTCAACATAATGAAAAAATTCTTCATAGAAAGGGTTGTTAGGCAGTGGAACTACCCAGGGAGGTGTTCATTCACCTTCCCTGGAGGTGTTTAAGATGCAGGTGGACGAGGTGCTGAGGGACATGGTTTAGTGTTTGATGGGAATGGTTGCACTTGATAATCCGGTGGGTCTCTTCCAACCTGGTTGTTGGTTTTCTATGGCTGTTCCATCATCAAGCCCAACCATCATCCCCAAAACCACCGTGCCTGCTAAACCACGTCCCAAAGTGCCACGTCTACACTGTTTTAAGCACTTCCAGGGATGGTGACACCACTACTTCTGTGGGCAGCCTGTTCTAACATTCTTGTAACTCTAGACTATAATACATGATTACTGATAATTTTGTAGACATGGTATATTATATACTTCTATAGTATATGAGCATATAATAGATTATATACTTGTATAATCACACAGAATCACAGAATCAGAGAACCACCAGGTTGGAAGAGACCCACCGGATCATCGAGTCCAACCATAATAGATAGTATAACATATATTTTTAATATTTACCTCTCAATTACACATACCGCTGTGTCCTAGCTAACTATACTAACAAGGACCATTTAGTTCAGGATAAGTTAAGTGCGGACAATGCACTTCCGCACTGCTAATTATATCATATTTTATATTCACATTTATCCTAGTTAATGTTAAACAGATGCTACCGTAATGGCTAATCACAGCAGAGCTTTAAATGTCAATAAACCCTGTATAATCAGGTGTAAGTAGAATCTCTGTTACGCTTAAAACCCTCTGTAGCTGTGTCAGAGGGCACAGTTTGAATTCTGTAAGATCTGACAATGTTAACGACTTCAGACATAGATTTTTATGAGTGCCCAGACATAAGAATATAGAATCACAGAATCATAGAATAACCAGGTTGGAAGAAACTATCAAGTCCAACCATTCTTATCAAACACTAACCCATGTCCCTCAGCACCTCGTCCACCCGTCCCTTAAACACCTCCAGGGAAGGTGAATCAACCACATCCCTGGAAAGCCTGTTCCAGTGCCTAACGACCCTTTCTGTGAAATATGTGTATGTGCTCTACGCCACAGAGTCCATTCCACTGCGAATAACTGACTTGTAACAGATTCAGACAGAGGTGACACCGAGGTTTCCTTGTCTGTCTCTCTGCATTGAACACGCCTTGGAGGATAGAAATAATTTTTTTCTATGAAGCGTGATTTCAGGATTTTGTGTTATTTTCCAGAGCAAGAACTTTGACCTTAAAGAGTATGATAAATAACGTGATGAAAAGAGATGTGTGTACATGCACATACATTTAGGTGTGGTGAGACATCAGTCCAGGTTGCCCAGAGAAGCTGTGGCTGCTCCATCCCTGGAGGGCTTCAAGGCCAGGTTGGATGGGGCTTTGGGCAGCCTGATCCAGTGGCAGGTGTCCCTGCCCATCACAAAGGGTTGGGATTAGATGATCTTTAAGGTCCCTTCCATCCCAAACCATTCTATGATTCCATAATATATAACGGGAGTCCTATGTGACTACTCAATCATATAAAATATTATACTGCATTCAAAGCAGCTAAAGCGGAGTTACACCACAATTAAAGTTTATTGCCTCTTTTACACTTGTTCATACTACAATTTTATAGCTGGGATTCCCTTTTATCTTTTTTAACAGCTCATAACATAATCACTGACCATGCTAGAAGCCACCAAGGTTTTGGCTGGCGTGCAAAAAAAAGTAGCAATGGGAGAACGCAACAACAGGCACGCTCACACACTAAGGGATGCTATAATATATATATTGCGCTCTCTTCCTTCAGTCTTGAGGCGTGGATAAAAA
This sequence comes from Piaya cayana, assembly GCA_013389865.1. Lineage (NCBI taxonomy): Eukaryota > Metazoa > Chordata > Aves > Cuculiformes > Coccyzidae > Piaya > Piaya cayana. The sequence goes on along the minus strand of WAAB01003924.1, from coordinate 23,019 downwards.
TAGGGATGCCCAGGACTGGGGCATCTTTTTCACAGAAAGGGTGATTGGGCACTGGCAGAGGCTGCCCAGGGAGGTGATCCAGCCACCATCCCTTTAAAAGACGGGTAGGATGAAGGACTTAGGGAAATGATTTAGTAGCGGGCAGGTACAGTTGGACTTGATGACCTCAAAGGTCCTTTCCAACCTAGTAATTCTATGACTCTTCATGGTGCTGCACAAGCTGAATGGATTCAGCAGCTCAGAACCTCTCTGAATGCTTCTCCCTGCTTTCAAATGCAATTTTATCTGGTCGTTGCTGTGTACACTGCTACCACTTACACAGTATTATTTTAGTGTCAGTAGGGGGACGATACATATTTCCATAAAAATTAAAAGAAAGTGCTGAGATTTTATCCATCTCTTTCATTAAATAATAGGGACTATTCATTATTGATCCCCTCCTAGGCTTAATTAGCTTAATTTTTAACACTGCTCTCATGTTCCCAGGCTGCTGAAGGACAAAGTTTTTGTTCTCTTGCTCCTTTTCTTCTTGCAGACAGAGCAGCAGAAAATCGTGAATTTCAGGCTCAGATCTGAGCTACTTCTTTTCTAGGCATCACGTATAAAGGCAGCAAAACAGAAGGTAAAACACTATGAAGTCTTAACCAAGCAACGTTAAGTATTATTTATCATAGAATCATAGAACAACCAGGATGGAAGAAACCCACTGGATCATCGAGTCCAACCATTCCCATCAAACACTAACCCATGTCCCTCAGCACCTCATCCACCAGTTCCTTAAACACCTCCAGAGAAGGTGTCCAGCCTGAACCTCCCCTGGTGGAGCTTGAGGCCATTCCCTCTCGTCCTGTCTCCTGTCCCTTGGGAGAAGAGCCCAGCACCCTCCTCTCCACAACCTCCTTTCAGGTAGTTATAGAGCAATGAGGTGCTAGTGCAGCAAAGCATTCAGTAAAGTCTTAAAAGATGCTTTAAATCCTTAAAATCAGAGCAACGACATGGATAGTGCCTAGATAGGAATATTATGTAAAAATGAAATGCAACATTCCCATGTCCCTGCAGTCTTTTAGCATCTTTCTAAGTTTTTTTTTTTACACGCTCAGTGAAAACTTTTCCAAGCCTTTCAACGATCATGGAATGAATCGTCCTCAGCTCAAGCGCTCGCTGGTGGTGTTATCGGACTCAAAACTTTTTATTGCCCTGCTCTGTAGTCAGAATTCATCACCTTGGTTTTCCTTTTAGGTTATTTTCCTCAAATACCTGTTGTTTATCTGCCCAGGAAAGCCCAAGGCAAAAAAACCAGAAGCATCTTCACATCCTTAGGGCCTTTCTGGCATCAAGGATACACAAAATTCCCCTCGATTTTAAGCATCCTCCCACCTGGATTTGATTTTGCAGAGATTATTGTGGAAATTACCATCAGGGAGAACACAGTCATTTCCAGTTACTTGTGTTTCGTCACGTATATCGTACAAAACGAAGATGAAGAGCACATTTAGCTAAGCAGAAGGAGCACATTTAATTGTTTCACCCTGCCACACGCACCGCGGATGACGAAGACGTCCCAGCAGATTCTGCTCTGGGATACGGCACGGAGCGACACACATGGAATGTATTTAACAGCTGGAGCAAGAATAAATTTTTCTATTCTCAGATGTCTCCATTTCAAAATTCTAACAACAGCAGCACTGGTACAATGACGACTTCGTCCCGATGCCATCCGTTTTCTCAATGGGTTTTTTTCCCATAACTCCCTAAGGAATTTTGTCAACTCATAGCATGCAAAGCAAGGAACAATTTTACATTTGGCCAAGGAAGGATGCAACATTCGAGCAGAGACAGACAAACATTTCAGTCTGTTTTTCTCCCCAGTACGTGCTCCTAAACCAGGACAATTTGTTAAAAATGGTGTTTCACAATAAAAAAAAATCAAAAACACGTCCACAGAAGCAGGAGAAAAAATTATTTCTTTTGAATTCTCAGGCCAATGCTGCAGCTCTTTGTGGCACGCAGAGAGCAGGACAGGAACCAAGGAGAATTAAAAAAGAAATAAAAAGGCAAAAACTTCCAGCACGGCTCGTACTCTTCCTACCAACGGAGCACAGGATGATTTTGGATGCTCAGAGCTGGTGTGGAAGGATGCTCAATGCTGGTGTTCAGGCAGCGCTTTGTCCCGCACAGTGAATTTTTGGTGTGTGGTATCAGGATGACAGGAGGACACTACAGTCATGGTCCATATGGTGGTAACTCTGCCCGGTAACACAGCAGCACAGTAAAGGATGAGGTTGTACCAAGTCCATCTACCTCCCTGCAGGCTACTGATCTGGCAACGGTCTTTAAAGCTGAGGTCAAATATGATCTTTAATGAGTGCCTGAAATGGTCAGCATAGAATCATACAATAACCAGNCTCCCTTCAGGTAGTTGTAGAGAGCAATGAGGTCTCCCCTCAGCCTCCTCTTCTCCACGATAAACACCCCCAGCTCTCTCAGCCGTTCCTCATCAGGCCTGTTCTCCAGACCCTTCACCAGCTTTGTTGCTCTTCTCTGCACTCGCTCCAGAGCCTCAACATCCTTCTTGTGCTGAGGGGCCCACAACTGACCCCAGGATTCAAGGAGCGGTCTCACCAGTGCCGAGTACAGAGGGAGAAGAACCTCCCTGGCCCTGCTGGTCGTTTCTGATACAAACACATTTCTATGACCTGAAATAGGCAGAGCCAGATTTCATCTTCACTGTCACCTTTTACATTTTTTTATTCTCATCCCCCTCCCTGAGCTTCACTAACTCGAATTTTACCTAAAAACCATCTGCATGACCTGCTTTACAAAGCCACGTTACACAGAAGTTTCTGGGCTCTATTGCTCACCTTCTTGGCCTTAATGAGAAGTCATGACAAAGGTTAATTGAGCTTTACAGAAGTATTTCATTGTATGAGGGTTTTTTTTCTTCTTGGCATTTCAAAGCATCCATGTAATTTGTATTACAAAACCTACTAATATGCTCTTTTTAAGCTAACTGCTATTTTACATAACCTTTACTATTGTCATCTCTTCCTCATTCCTCCTGTATGTGTAGTTCTACTCTTTTTACATCCCCACGATACAGAAGTTCTGCTCGGTCTTTAATTAAACTCACCTTCAATAAGCAAGAGCTCACAAAACACTTTGAGAAATTGGATTCATTATAGTATTAAATGTCTGCATAAAAGCTGAAACTGTCCCTTAAAGGAGTTTGGAGAGAGCAATGAGGTCTCCCCTCAGCCTCCTCTTCTCCAGGATAAACACCCCCAGCTCTCTCAGCCGTTCCTCATAAGGCCTCCAACAGAAATAGAAAAAGGGTTTAAATGTTTTACTTCCTAGCAAGCTACAAAGTGATTAAGTCCTCCCCTCCATTCTTAGTCCCGGATCCGCGAGAGATCTTGATACTAAAAGACCTAAAATGAGCAGGAACTTCAGCTTCATCAACTGATTTTTTTTTTCTAACGGACAACACCATGCGCGATCAAATCTATTTTCCGCTCTTGAGTTATAGAATTATAGAACAACCAGGTTGGAAGAGACCCACCGGATCATCGAGTCCAACCGTTCCCATCAATCACTAACCCATGCCCCTCAGCACCTCGTCCACCCGTCCCTTAAACCCCTCCAGGGAAGGTGAATCAACTCCCTCCCTGGGCAGCCTCTTAAAGAATATCAAGAAAAGCGTCGTGAGGACAACGGTTTGTTAAAGAGCTGTTCACTTATAGCAAAATTATTGATTTTCTAAAAAGCAACAAACCATTCTCCTACTGCTTCCCCCGGAGCTCTAGGTACTTGTTGACTATTTAGCTATAAAAGCAGCTCCTACGGCCAACACCCCATAACGCTTATTCAACCCGACAGAGCAGCATGAAGCCGTGTGGAAATCCATTTACACAGCCAGACGCTCTAACTTATAACTCCACGCCGCGGGACGCTTTAATTCATGAATAACAACAATAAGAAGGAGAGAAGAGCCACATACGCCTTCACTAGGTGTAACTAATTGACCAGGGACACCTCTCCAGCAAGATGCTTTTTATTGATTGAAAAGCCTAATTAAAGCGGCGCATAGTATAGAATAGATAAGTGGTGAGGTGGTTTTTTTTTTCCTGAATGTAATAAAGTCCCCAAATATCCAATTTTTCAGCCCTGGTATGCAAAAAAATTAATTCCAGCTCCAGCGGACAGAGCTTGCTGCAGGCGCTAATGGGATCCCCAGGGTCCCACTCATGTTCCCTGGATACATCAGATCTGCAAAGTGGCGTCTGCCGTGCGCTTGGTTCTGAAGTTGCCAAAAGGCCAATAAACCCACTGTTTGTTGTTTTTTTTTTAAACCTCCTTCACAGCTTTCACGGAGGGGGCTTTGTTGCATGTTTTTACTGTGATATACGAGACGGTTCAAGTGTATCTTGAATTTATTCTGCTCCTGAAGCCCACAGCTGCCCGCTGGGACTTCTGACACGCAGACGTAAAATGCAAACAAAATAGAAACACAAAGGAAAACCAAACTGGCTGTCATCTGCGTGAAAGCGATGCAAAGAACTTCTTTTTTTTCATGGTGTTATTAGTAGAATTAGTAGCAATCTCATTCTGCTAAACAAAAGAACACATACAGAAACGAGGGATGAATTTTTGGACTGTGTCATATTAAGTAAATTGATACAGTAAATTATTCTCTGAATGTTGATGACGACTGAGCCCTGTAATCCACTCTGCAGCAGCGGTCCTGGTAGGACAAAACAAAATGGAAATAATCTCAATATTGAGATATTTGCACATTCCTAACTAAGGGACAAGCAGAACCACGGCACAGCCCTGGTCCAAAAAGCACGAGGCTTCAGGACTGGCTCTCTGCTTCTCCACCTGGGATTTTCCTTTCCTTGAAAGAAGACATTGAGGAGAAGGGATGGATGGACAAGTCATCTACCCTTTAGAGGCAGTAAGGAAAATATCACTCTCCTCACAAAGCTGCAACAGGTTTTGAACCTGACTATTTAAATTCTTCTGCTGTCTTCTCCTTAAACTTCTCTCTTTTTTTCACTGAAAGCCTAAAATGTTATTTCATACCAGACAGTTAATTACTCTCTATGAACTTCTTAACAGAAAAAAAGACCCTTTTTTCACCCTTTTCAGAAGATTTTGTCACCTTGCACAGGAGGGAGAGGAAGGAGCTGGGCTCTTCTCCCAAGTGACAGGGGACAGGATGAGAGGGAATGGCCTCAAGCTCCACCAGGGGAGGGTCAGGCTGGACATAAGGAAAAAAATTTTCATGGAAAGGGTGACTGGGCCGTGTCAGAGGCTGCCCAGGGAGGTGGTTGACTTGCCCTCCCTGGAGGTGTTTAAGGTGCAGGTGGACGAGGTCCTGAGGGACATGGTTTAGTGTTTGATGGGAACGGTTGGACTCGATGATCCGGTGGGTCTCTTCCAAACTGGTGATTCTATGATTCTCATACATCATTGCCGAGCCTAAAATATGGTTAAGCTTTTAACAGCTGCTTTAATTCGACAGCAAACACTAGTATTTGCCATTATATTGCCTACGAAAACAAGACACTGAAGTGCAGCCTTGCTTCTGCTGGCAAAGAGAAAGTCACATTTTCACTTAGTTCTCAACCGGCTTTAGCTCTACGGAGTTGGAAAGCTAGTAAAAAGAAAATACACAACTAGACCCTTAAAATCTCTGTAATCCAAAGCAGTGGGCATGGCTGCGGCAAGCTGGGTACGGCTCCCGAAATGTGTTGTTGTTTCTAGCGAGTAAGAAAACTCCCTTGCTCAAGCTGCTTCACCATTTACCTGCTTTGACAGTACGTTCACTTTAACAGGATTTAGCAAGCAATCATATTCAGGAGTCTATATTATATTTTATTCAGGACCGGAGTTAATATTTTGGAAGGTAATTATTCAACAAACCGTTGCCTCCTTGGTAAATATGCAATTCTAGCTGAGGCAGGGAATACCAGGCTCATCTCTTCCTTAGAAAAAAAGAGTTTTGTAAGAATTACAGTCCAGCCCTGAGAATCTGGAGTTTTATTTCCCACAGCAGCACCTGTATAGGATGATACTACCCGATACCTCTTAATCACCTTAAAAATGTCTTTCTAGGGGATTTCCTCCCTCTATCCAGAATTCCTGGTGCGTGTGCAGATAACTGAACGGGTCCTGTTGCCAATCCTCCTTTGTCTAAAGCCATTTTAAATTTGTTTACTCACACCAAGATCACTTCACCCTTCCCCAGAGCGACCGGTTGCCTCTCAGACCTTGGGAACGGGGCAGAGGCACCTCCAGCACCTCTCCTCCCAAGCTAAGCAGCGCTGGGAGTACAATCCACTCTCAGAGAAATTAAGACTACAAAGCCTTTTCCCTTTGGTATGCAGCTTGAAATCCAAAGAGGTCAAAGGGGATCAAAAATTAGCACCATGTTCTGGTTGTTTGCTGGCTCAAGTGAAAAGAGATGGTAGCTTCACGTCCAGCTGCATGAAGATTAACTGTGCGAGCAATTAGCAGGCAGCTTCCTCTCCAGTAAATCTTTTATTCCCTTCTGCAGTCTGCTGATCGTAGCAAAAAGCCCACAGATTATATCACTAAAAATAGCCTGGACAACTGATGGATCCTCCACGGGGAGAGGAAGGGTTTTTGCTATCCACACGATGAGTAAATCAGCCCTGGGTCCAACAAAAGTTTCTCCTGCCAATCACCGTTTCCCTCTCACCCTTTGCCAAGTCTTATATGTAATTTAATTCTATTTCTGCTCCTGCGTGGCCTTAATATTGTGTAAGATTTGACATTCAGTCATGACTTAGCCTGCTTGCTTTGTTTTTTCCAGCTCTCTGTCTACATCTTCCTGAAATGACCTATCCCTGGGAAAGGACTTTTCTTGCTTCTGTATTTGGAAACCAGTGGACGACCACAGCCTGAATGAAGCAAAAGTCAAACGGCAGCGATAACGTTGGATACCAAAGATCACCGGCAGGGAAATGGAAAAGGGCAATTTAAAAATATCACTTAGGAAACGGAAGGACCGAGCATTACGCCTTTGAAAACAAGGTCTTGTTATTCATCCAATGAGAAGCCAGGAAGCAGGAGATAAGACATTGTTTTAAAGCACCATGAGAATTTTGAAAACATTACAGCCTTGATATTTTCCCAAGCTCAGACAGCAGTGGTCGGCCTCTCCCTGTAGCATCTAGCAAGGGACCAACAGAGAAACCTCCTCTTCTACCTTCCCTCCTCAAGCAACAAGACAGTATCTATCCTGTCCTCTCCTCCCTTTCTGGGGAGGATCCTTCCCTCTACTCTTCATCGAGGTGTTTGGTTCAAACACTCACACCAGACAGGTGAGAACCGCATGAAGGTCTCTCCAGACCCCACGGTCCAAAGTCATGTTGTCTCCATCCTCCCTTGCTGCCCTCAGAGACCAAACCACCAGCCCAACTCGAGGGCTGAAGGGTAGATGGTGGCACAGCAGGAGAAAAAATGTAGGAAAAAGGGGGATAACAGTAAAAAGAAAGCAAGCTCTCGGGAAGAGCTGTAGAGGTGGAGAAGATGAGGGAAAGAAGGGAAGGGATGTCACATCAGGAGAAAACTGCAGAAAGCAAATAGGAAGGTGACTTTCAGATAGCATAAGAGCCACTTTGGGGTGGTAGAGGTGCTCCTCATCACTTGAGAGACTTTTTGGGGTGTCTGCTTTCTAAGTTAACGCAGGAGGACTGGTAGGGTTGCAGGAGCAGGTGTCGATCCAATAGCACTTGGACCACTCACCAGTGGGAGCTCTGGGAGGTGCCAAAACTGCTTTCATAGAATCATAGAATCACCGGGTTGGAAGAGACCCACCGGATCATCGAGTCCAACCATTCCTATCGAACACTAAACCATGTCCCTCAGCACCTCGTCCACCCGTCCCTTAAACACCTCCAGCGAAGGTGAGTCAACCCCCTCCCTGGGCAGTTCCAGTGCCCAATGACCCTTTTAGTGAAGAATTTTTTTCCTAATGTCGAGCTTGAACCTCCCCTGGTGGAGCTTGAGGCCTTTTCCTCTTGTTCTGTCCCCTGTCACTTGGGAGAAGAGCCCAGCTCCCTCCTCTCCACAACCTCCTCTCAGGGAGTTATAGAAAGCAATGAGGTAACGCTTTTCAACTCTTCCTTATTAGCACCTAGTCACACGTTTGTGAGATGCTCACAATACTCCTCATAATTCAAAACACTCAATTTTGATTAAAAAGTACAATTACCAGACTGGATTAAGCAAGGCAACAACAGAGAAGGACTGTGTAGAGGTGATGAAGGTAGGAAATCCTCTCTGTATCCTTTTTAGAAGCTCCACACGACTGCGAAGGATTTTCTGGTGTTACAAATCTGAGTCAAAGACCAAATCTGTTGCTATTATTGTAATTGTCATTTCTCGCTGCTCTTTTAGCAATGGATTGGCTGAACGCTGTGATCACAGATTATGAGCCAGTGTGTCAACAGTGAAAAACATCAGAGTATTACTGCATCCCCTGAAATAATGGAGGAGACCATCAATCTGTTTAGATTGAGGCACTTCCATTTGGACCTGCCAAGCTTGCGCTGGAGCCTATTTCTGTTAATATACTCATTCCAGGGGACTGCCAGCAGGGCTTGCTGGATGGTTATATCATAGAAATGCTCAGTATATATCATGAATTAATGACAGTAGAGATCTGGGTTGGTTTTTTTTCCCTTCAATAATCTTCAGCAGTTGCGGCACTGATCGACTGCGATAGCTTAAAGATGATAAAGACACAGAATTGGTTCTGTGTTTACCAGCAAGCCCAACACTTGTAGCACAGAGCCAAAATCTTAGTTTAAAACCTGCCTCTTCTTTCAAATAGCAGAGAAAAAAATGGAATTTGGACAATGTTTGACTATTGAGCAAAATGCTATTTCTTCTGCTATCTGAGCTTTGTTTATAGACATTTGTCATCCTAGAAAGATGCATCTAAAAGAATTTACTACTTAACACGTACTTAAAAGTAGCTACTGCAAAGTCAAATACTATTTCAGTAAGATGCTGTTTCACGTGATCCACATCATCAATGTGTTCAGGTTATTCAATCTAGGGAACAGTAACAAGAACACAAAATAACACCCAGCTGGACAAATCCTAGATGGAACTGGATGATCCTTAAGGTCCCTTCCAACCCAAACTATTCTATGATTCTATGACAACATTATTAGAATCATAGAATCACCAGGTTGGAAGAGACCCATCGGATCATCGAGTCCAACCGTTCCTATCAAACACTAAACCATGTCCCTCAGCACCTCGTCTACTCGTGACTTAAACACCTCCAATGCCTAATGACCCTTTCCGTAAAAAACTTCCTCCTAATCTCTAGCCTAAATCTCCCCTGGTGGAGCTTGAGGCCATTCCCCCTCGTCCTGTCCCCTGTCACTTGGGAGAAGAGCCCAGCTCTCTCCTCTCCACAACCTCCCCTCAGGTAGTTGTAGAGAGCAATGAGGTCTCCCCTCAGCCTCCTCTTCTCCACAATAAACACCCCCAGCTCTCTCAGCCGCTCCTCATCAGGCCTGTTCTCCAGCCCCTTCACCAGTTTCGTTGCTCTTAAACACATTCCTGCGTATTGCCACTGGCTTTCTGCTGTGGAAAGACTCAGAAAGAACTTTGATCTTGGGCATCACTACACAGCAACTACTTCAGTTTGTCCACAAGACTAAACGCAATATATTAAAACCAGAAATCTGTTAAGAGAATAAGTAAATTCTTGCCTATCTGTAAAAACAGAAGCTGCCAACTGTAGAATATAAGATCTGAGTTCAGAGCATAAGAAAAACAGATGTCCTCAACTATTCCAACAACACACATCATGGCTAAAAGAATCATAGAATCACCAGGTTTGAAGAGACCCACCGGATCATTGAGTCCAACCATTCCTACCAATCTCTAAATCATGTTCCTCAGCACCTCATCCACCTGTCCCTTAAACACCTCCAGGGAAAGTGAGTCAACCCCCTCCCTGGGCAGCCTCTGACAGTGCCCAATGATCCTTTCTGGGAAGAATTTTTTCCTAATGTCCAGCCTGAATCTCCCCTGGCAGAGCTTGAGGCCATTCCTTCTCGTCCTTGGGAGAAGAGCCCAGCTGTCTCCTCTCCACAACCTCCTTTCAGGTAGTTGGAGAGAGCAACGGGGTCTCCTCTCAGCCTCCTCTTCTCCAGGCTAAACACCTCCAGCTCTCTCAGCCGCTCCTCATAAGGCTTTTTCTCCAGCCCCTTTACCAGCTTAGTCACTCTTCCCTGCACACAATCCAGAGCCTCAACATCTCAGCCTGCTTTTTCCACCCTAAATAATGAAGAACAGGCTTTCCCTGTTTCTCAGAATTGTCCTTGTTTGTTTTTTTCATTTCTTTTTCATGAATAAGGTCAGTGCTGGGAAGCCGGTGACTCTGTCCTGCATCAAGTGACACCGAGATCAAACAACAGCCAGCTCCACCCACACCGTACAGGCTCCTGGAGTAGGAAACACACCCAACAGCTTCTATGACTTGCTAACACAACCCTGGGCTTTGACTAGGGCAGTATCCAAGCTTTAAGTTGTGATAGAGGGTTTTTTATCCCCACCGCTTAAGCTCAGCTCCTAGGGGAGCTTCACATCGTTCCATCTCCAGCTGAAAGGAAGAGCATTACCTACACCTACAGACCGCTTGAAGCACTTGCCTGAGCTTTAATGTTTTCTAAACTCAGTTTGAATTCCCTTTTCCTTACGAATCCGTGGAGAAACACTGGAAAGCGTATACGGAGAAAATTACTGTCTTAAATTGGCAGTACTTTACGATCCAGCTGTAAAAACACGATTATCAGATAGACGCGGCAACCTTTCGGATCGTGATGGAGTGCACGCCTGGGTTTTGGTCTCCTTGGGAGCCACAGCACATCCAAACAACAGAAAAGCCAAAATCCTCGTGTTTCTGGGCTCTATTTTTAGCAAAAGATATTGAATTATCTAAGGAATGGAACAAAATATACTGAATTATCTTTAACACACTGCTCAGCTTCACAGGCTGGGCTAGTTGGGAAAGAAATAAGCAATTAACTAAAGAACACGTTGAGATTTTAAACGGCGAAAGTGTTATATGTATCTTATAGCTTCCACTGCTTTTATCAAGTCAATTAAGAAAACACCTGCATTAGAAAATTGGGAGTTGGTCACAAAAGCCAACAATTAACACAGTGAAAGCTGCCAAAGTTACCACTCATTTTTCAGTGTTTTGCTGTATGGAAGCAGGTGGGTTAGTGTTTTTCTCTGGATAAGGCATAAAAAAGCTCTCGTGAAGCCAACTGGATAAATTCCTCAGTTCACATGTACCTGAACTCACTTTGAGAATGAATTGAGATGTATAAAGTACTTGAGAAAAGCTGCTTTTAGTACTCATGAGTAATAAGCAGATCCAGGTAAAGCCTGTCTCTTGCTCCCATCTCAGACCTAAGGAAAGCTTCAAAAACCATCCTACATCAAGTATTTAAAACTTCCAGGAAGTATGTGGCAACAGAAAAGAATCATAGAATCATAGAACTATAGAATCACCAGGTTGGAAGTGACCCACTGGATCATTGAGTCCAACCATTCCCACCAATCTCTAACCCATGTCCCTCATCACCTCATCCACCTGCACCTTAAACACCTCCAGGGAAGGTGAAGCAACCCCCTCCCTGGGCAGCCTCTGCCACTGCCCAATGACACTTTCTGTGAAAATTTTTTCCTAATGTCCTGCCTGAATCTCCCCTGGTGGAGCCTGAGGCCATTCCCTCTCGTCCTGTCCCTTGGGAGAAGAGCCCAGCTCCCTCCTCTCCACAACCTCCTTCCAGGTAGTTGGAGAGAGCAANCCAAGATGCCATTGGCCTTCTTGGCCACCTGGGCCACTGCTGGCTCATGTTCAGTCGCTGTCAACCAACACCCCCAGGTCCTTCTCCTCCAGGCACTTTCCAGCCAGGCTTCTCCTAGTCTGTAGCTGCTCAGGGTTGTTGTGCCCCAAGTGCAGGACCCGCCATTTGGCCTTGTTAACCCTCATCCCATTGGTCTCAGCCCATGGATCCAGCCTGTCCAGATCCCTTTGGAGCCTCCCTACCCTCCAGCAGACTGACATATATACACATATATATGTGTATAAATACATATATAATATTAAAAAGGTCTCCATAAAGCTAAAGGCTGTTTTCTGGATTATTATTAATGGAGCTGAGTAAGGACGTCAAAAATTTCCACAAGCGAATCGAAGCAAGACCTGACACTGATGGATGCGTAAGGAAAAGGATGTTGATAGTCAACATCATCGAGTCACACAGGAATAACAACTGCCCTCAAACTGAAGAGCTGTCAAACGCAGCATGTCTCATCTCCCTTCCCTTTGTCTCTGTAAAGAAGCAAGATAAAAAAAAAATACCCGGTTACGTGGGCTGTGGCTGACCAAGAATCTACAAGTGGGACAATATCTAAAAGAAAAAAACTCAATTTGTGCAAATTTACTTTCAGGCTCTGTTGTCAACAGTTAAACCATTTCTTTCTGAGCTGATTTTAATCCAGCCAAATATGCAAATGTTATTAAAAGCAATAGGATGAGGACTCTGCGGGCGTGCCACTACTTCTAGCTAGGGTGGTATACAGTGATCTAATCGGGGAGTCAATCAAAAATCACTCAGTTACTGCAAGGTCTTACATTTCTTATTCCTTGCCTGGAAAGGAGTCTATTTTTGGTTTGACATCAGACACTGTCAGTTGTAATCTAGCCTGAAATACGAAGAAATCTACAGTGTTTAACCCCAGGACAAGAAAAATATCCTGACAGTTTCTCCCACCGAAATCCCTCATTTGCATGGTTTATGCCGAGACCTCAAGGCCTAAGCAATCTTACATGAATGTTGACAAAAAATACAACTCTTAAGATGAAAACAAAGACTAAAAGATCAGAGTAGAACTGGTTTTCTACTTGTAAGACTCTGTATTATTAATCACTGTTTCAAGCTTATTAATTCATGCTTCAATCAAAAGAACAAGGTAACAATGATGTGCTGAATCATAGAATCACCAGGTTGGAAGAGACCCACCGGATCATCGAGTCCAACAGTTCCTATCAAACACTAACCCATGTCTCTCAGCACCTCATCCACCTGCACCTTAAACTCCTCCAGAGAAGGTGAATATTAGAAATATTCAAATAGAAGTTATGAACTGCTGGAGATGATGACCCGTGAAAGTAATTGCAACTTGGATTTTAGCTGAAAACTATATGATATTAATTTTTTTTGTCTGTTCCTTTTTTGAGGAAGCATTTAATGACAGTTCCTTTAGACGTGCCAGTATCTCAGGAAGCAGTGCGATGGAAGGAGGAGACAGAGATATGGGACTTAGAATCACAGAATCATAGAATAGTTTGGGTTGGAAGGGATCTTAAAAGCCCACCCAGTTCCAAGCCCCCTGCAATGGGCAGAGACACCTCCCACTGGATCAGGGGTTCCAAGTCCCATCCAACCTGGCCTTGAACCCCTCCAGGGATGGGGCAGCCACCACTTCTCTGGGCAACCTGGGCCAGGGCCTCCCCACCCTCATTCTTCATCTTTCTTCTAATCTGATGCCAAGCTGACATGACAGCATCTCCTCCTGCACTCCAAATACTCCCATCAATAGTGGTTTGTATTCAAAACAGGCCTGCGAGCTACTGAATAACACTGATTATGAGCAGACACAATCATCAAGCTGGTAAATGTTGCCTAAAACATTTAGATCAACTTCCAAAACTTCACTCCATGTTCTGGAAAGCCTATAAGAAAGTGTTAAAAACTGTCTAATTGATTTAGGCATTGAAGCCCCATTTGCCAGAGCTCAATATAAATGAAGAAAGAAGTCTCGTCGTTTTTATTAAATGGTGCTTTGGTTCCTAAATACCTGGTGATTCTAAAGGGCACCAAGCACTTCAGCACATTCCTCTATTATCTTTTTTTTTACTTTTTACTATTTACTATTACTATTTTTATACTTCCATACTTCTATATTATTTACACTTTACTACTATATTTTCCTTTCCTCAACAAAGGAAAAGAAGTTGCAGAACACTGAAATCACAGGATACAAATGATGGGATGTAATATCACCTTTTAGAGGTAACTAAGCTACAAAAAGATCAATTACCATGGCTTCCGACACAGGTTTCCTCTCCAAAAACTCCAGGACATCACCTGTTTTTTTATAGGAACAGATTCTATTATTCTATGATATTTGCAAAGCAGTTCATCCGACTTCTCTTCATTTCACTGGTTTATAATTTCTTACACCTCATAAACTCTCTTGCAACTGAGTAATTCTCAATCAACACTTGTAAGGCAGGGAGTAGTAGCGGAAAAGAAGATGAAAGGAGAAAAAAGAAACCTCCTTTGTTGTCAACAGGTTGAGACAGATAAACTGATGCAGTCTGAGGGACTGCAATTACACCAGAAGGACACTCCTGAACACACTGAGAGTACTTCAGGCACTAAATCCAGCTAGGAACTTCAGCCACCCTTCGGGGTTCATTTTACTCAAGTATTTGCCAGTTTTTGCAGTAGTAAGAGCTCTACTCAGGGCTAGATGCCCTCATGCTGAGCTGATAAAACCGTCAGAGCCAGTAGATCTCCACAAGCCCCACTCAACAGAGTGAAATGTATGTTTTATAAATATTTGCTGAAATCATAGAATCACAGAACAACCAGATTGGAAGAGACCCACCAGATCATTGAGTCCAACCATTCCTATCAAACACTAACCCATGTCCCTCAGCACCTCGTCCACCCGTCCCTTAAACCCCTCCAGGGAAAGTGAATCAACCCTCTCCCTGGGCAGCCTCTGCTAGTGCCCAGTGACCCTTTCTGTGAAATATTTTTTCCTAGTGTCCAGCCTGAACCTCCCCTGGTGGAGCTTGAGGCCGTTCCCTCTCGTCCTGTCGATAGATATGCTTATAAAATGCATCTATAAATATATGTCCTTTTAATATTATAATTATACATTTCATATTTATGTGACTATAACATCAATAAAATATGTATATATTTATAAGAAATTATAAATATAGACTCCGCATTTCCAGGTATATACACCAATACTGGCATTTTGACCAAGTCAGGGTTCGGATCCTTCTCTATGAATCGTGCTTTTCCAAGTAATGCAAACACACCAATTGCGATAACCACCAAATTTTCCTGATTTTATTAGCTTAAGTGGGCCTGGTAATCCAACTGCACCGCAGGCTCCCTTAAATCAGACCACAAGCTCTGCCTCTAGCCTGAAACACCCACAATAAACTCCTGCTGCAGCCACGCACTCAACCAGCCCACTCAAACTTCAGAGCTACACACCCTGATCTGACATGTTATCTAACAAAAAAGCCATCGCAAAGATCGAAACAAATACAGCCCCTGTCAAATCACGGTTTAGAAACATTTAAAGCCTGAGCACTGATCCAGCCTCGTGCTTTGGAGATTAAAGCAAATCCAGACAAGATATTACCACCCACCGGTGAAAAACTACTTTTTAGACACAACCGAGAAAGCTCTAATCTCCAGGACTGAGTAAAGCTACATTACCTGTAAATAAAAAAAAAAAAAAGAAGCTACTTTGCATCTAATTTCTGAAGTTTGCTGGTGGTATTTTAAGTCCTTGACTGCAAAAAGTCCACAGGATAATACCTGAGTATGTAATTTGCACAGTGGTTACTTCTTATCTTACAGAAGTTAGTTTGATAGGAACGGTTGGACTCGATGATCTGGTGGGTCTCTTCCAACCTGGTTGTTCTATGATTCTATGATTCTATAAGAAGTAATTTAGTATAAAATAGTAATACAAAATTAATACTTATAAATAAAATACATAAGACTCTCATCTTCACTTTGAAGAAGAGATCTCCGTTTAATAGCCAACTAAATCAAGAAATAAAAAGTGATTAATTTTTTTGTTTCCCCTAGAATACACTTGAAGATATGACCCAAACCACCTCAATGAATTTTTACACCTTGTTAAATACTTTTCTCATTCTTTAACGCTCTTTTCCCTGGTATGTATTTCAATTTGGCATGAGAATTTTTTTAATTAATGCCTACAGAGTACGCAAAATTCTTTCCCAGGTTCATTTCTGATGACCTAATCAAGGTCTCGTTTGCCACAGCGTAAAAGAATAGGTCACACTGAGCTGTATAACGCAGTGAGAGAAGCTCAAAAATTCATCCATGCAAAATGTTCTTGACTCCTATTTTCCTGACTCACAATAACATAAAATTTTGTCCCTCACTGTGCCCTTCTTGTGACTCGTACAGATCAGAAACAGATTTCTGAGCACACACCTGTACAGCAATTCCCAGGCTGCAGGGAACCTCCTGAAAGGAGGTTGTGGAGAGGAGGGAGTTGGACTCTTCTCCCAAGTGACAGGGGACAGGACGAGAGGGAATGGCCTCAAGCTCCACCAGGGGAGGGTCAGGCTGGACATATGGAAAAAATTCTTCACTGAGAGGGTGATTGGGCACTGTCAGAGGCTGCCCAGGGAGGGGGTTGATTCACCTTCCCTGGAGGGGTTTAAGGCACGAGTGGACAAGGTGCTGAGGGACATGGTTTAGTGTTTGATAGGAACGGTTGGACTCGATGATCTGTAGGTCTCTTCCAACCTGGTTGTTCCATGATTCTATGAAATCAATCCCCTCTGTTTGTGCTGCTACCAAATATCTCAACTTTTTTTATCCCTTTGCTTTTAAGACACGACATCAACTTGACATTTCTTAATCTGAGCCTGTTTTCCAGGTCAACACTTCAGCTTATCAAAGCTTTGGCTTAGTCGTCCCAGATTAGCATCTTGCCCACTGATCTTTCTCTGCGTGTCTTTCGACTCCGCGGTTCCCAAAGCGTATTAAAAAAAGCACTGTGCAAATAGCAGGCACTGAGTGACACTGAGCCTTCCATGGGGCTCCTCGGATGGAAGTCGAACACAGCTCAACAGATCAAATCCGCATCTCCTCGTGACGTGAAATATAAAGCGATCAGATCTGCCTCACGGGGAGCAGAAGATGCATAATATTTAGAGAGTAGAAATTATCAAAGCCGCGTTTCCCCAACCTGAAGCAATGCAGAGGATTTGGTCTTCCTTACAGCTTGTTTCTGACATTCATTTAACACCGTGGCCGTGATGCCATGTGTCTGGTGACCTCCAAGGAATCCAAAATCTCATCTATCAGGGTATTTTTCCCTTCTAAAAAACGCATTTGAGGAAAACATGATGAAAGTCAATTCCGTATTGCACCTTTTATGGCCTTTTTCCAAAGAAGGCACAAACAAGCCATGGGAATGTATCAGCCCAACACCAAACCCGCAGCAGCAAGAGTCGATCCATGACTGCTTGAAGCTTGTTAGAGTGGTATTTGGACTGTAGTGATCTTTGAGATGCTCCAGGGATCGCTGCTAGGCCCTACGCTGTTCAATATCTTCATAAATGACCTGAAGGATGAGATTGAAAGCACCCTCAGCGTTGACAACTAAAACGAGTGACGGACATGTCAGCAGAGACATCTCGCGGAGACCTGGACAGGCAAGAAGTACGGGCCCGCAAGTAACGGTAGGAACTTTTATAAAGACAAATGCAACGACCTGCACCTGGGATAAAAAACAAACAAACAGATGACCCACCGGATCATCGAGTCCAACCATTCCTATCCTGAACCGATGGGTCTCTTCCAGCCTGGTGATTCTATGATTCTAATTCGCAATTATGTGTGGAGAGATGCCATCTCTGCTTGCCCTGGGCTTTCCCCGGTCAGGCTCCCATCCCCAGCAGCGGCAAACCTCAAACAGCGCAACTCAGGAGCGACAAAGGGAATATTTTAGCTCTGTGTGTGTGACCAAGAGCAGCAGAAGGATGCAAACTCTTTTCTGCAGCACAGACGTCGAGGTCTCACCCGGTCTAGCCCTACTTTTAGCCAGTGGGGAGAATTTTAAAGGGAGATTCTAAAGATGACAAGGCAGTAGCATCATTATCATAGAATCATAGAATAACCAGGTTGGAAGAGACCCACCGGATCATCGAGTCCAACCATTCCCGTCAAACACTAAACCATGTCCCTCAGCACCTCGTCCACCCACAACTTAAACACCTCCAGGGAAGGTGAATCAACCACCTCCCTGGGCAGCCTGTTTCAGTGCCCAGTGACCCTTTCTGTGAAGAATTTTTTCCTAATGTCGAGCCTAAACCTACCCTGGTGGAGCTTGAGGCCATTCCCTCTCATCCTGTGGTGGCATTTGCCCATGGTGCAGGCTCTGCAGAACCATCTCCTTCTGGACACAAGAGCAACAGGTAATCTAGGAGGTGGCAGGGACCCCTGATGGGCTCGAGACCCCTACCAGTTCGGAGTCAAAGCAAGCACAAACCCAGTGGAAAACATTAAAAAGCTATTAACTACTTAGCAAGGCTGCAGTAATTAAGGCTTTAGAAACTTTCAGCTCTAATCTAAGTCGAGGTGTTGAAATTCTGCACTGAAAATAATAAACCCTCCAGATTCAACTTTAATCAAAATTTTCCTTGTAAAATGTATAAATGCATTAAGCTGCATTTCTACCAATGGCATTTTCAAGCGGTTACTCTGTTGTTTTTGTTCTTAATTTTCAGGTTTTGGTCAAATAGGTATCTCCTCATCCAAAAGCATTTAAATTAATATGGAAATTGTAGACCTGAGGGATGAAAATGCTCCCTAAACCCCAGAGTACACATGGACTTATAGACAGAAATGAAAATATTTTGTATCCATTAATCACTATTAAAATTCACCTTCATTTTTCATTTCCGTTCTTTCTGTTTCATAATTCATAAAACACACGGACAAAACTTTCAAATAAAGCATCTATTGCTGAAAGCAAAACAGCTTGAGACTAAATGGAACAATCCGACCCTTTCTTAGGGATTTATTTACTTTCTTTGTAACCAAAGCTAAATGCAATTAAAATCAACATCTTTCCGTACAGCAGTCTTGGCATAATTTAGTATTTCAAATACGCGGCAACCTTCTAATGAGCGTTAAATGTCACTTTAACAGTTGACACAAAAGCACTAAAGTAGACGGTATTAAATTATTAAATGGAATATGGGTTATTTTTCAAGCACGATGACTCCAGAATCACCAGGGAGTTGCAAGTAACTGTAACTGGGAATATGACATCAGAAATATTTTTTTAGAATTATTAATAGCACCTAGCAATGCTTTACATTCGAGTTTTTATATTGTTTATATTAAAATGAATCGTGGGAGGGGAAAAAGGAACATCTGCCAAAAACCCAGTAGCAGAGATGTAGACGTCGGCATCTCCATCAGCCTAGGAGAGCCTTTAGTTTTCTATCAGCAATCCCCAGTAATAAATAATCCACATTTTCCCAGTCAGTGGATGGAAACGACCCTCTCACGGCAGGACAGGTGACCTTCTCCAGAGAACCTGCCATGCCACTCACCTGCATTTAACCCCGCACCTGCAATCAATACTTCCACTCAAATGCCTTCTAAAGCTTTGCACGATTTTGATCTCACCCTCCTAGCACGACCTACTACAGCTTTATATTTATTTATTTATGTTTAGCCATTCTTAATTCAAGGTGTTATATTTGCTTTCTTTGTTTACAGGGTGCGATCTTTGATGAGCGAGAGACGTGCTTACCACGTCAGGTATC